>JAJIBD010024372.1:0-126545 GCA_021461705.1 Cryptotis parvus
TGGTCTTCCACCCTTTGATTTTGAGTCCGTGTTTGTTCTAATTATTCAGATGCGTTTCTTGTAGACAGCAGAATGTTGGGTTCAATTTTTAATCCATTTTGTCACTCTGTGTCTCTTAATTGGTGCATTTAGACCATTGACATTGAGAGAGATTATTGTCATTGGATTTTGTGCCATCTTTCTTTTTTGTGTTTGTTGTGCTTATGCATTTGGTCGCATTACAGTAGACCCTTCAGTCCTTCTTTTAAAGTTGGTTTTGAGTCCTTGAAGTTCCTGAGTTGTTGCTTATCCATGAAGTTGTGTATCTTTCCTTCATATCTGAATGTGAGCCTGGCCGGATAAAGAATTCTTGGTGAAGCCTGCAGTTCATTGAGCCTTTTCACAATATCCCACCATTGTTTTCGGGCTCGGAGTGTTTCATCAGAGGAGTCTGCTGTAAATCTTAGAGATGTTCCTTTGTATGTGATTTCCTTCTTTGATCTTGCTGCTTTCAGTATTCTATCCCTATCTATAGTTTTTGTCATTTTTATTAAGATGTTTCTTGGAGTATTCTTGTTGGGGTTTCTTTTAGTTGGTATCCTATGGGCCTCTTGGATCTTGAGGCAAGCATTCTTTAGTTCGGGAACTTTTCAGCAATGATGGCTTTGACAGTTTCTTCTTCATCAGGGTTTTCTTCTTGCCCCTCTGGGACCCCAATGATCCGTATGTTGTTTCTTCTGGCTTCATCCCGATTATCTCTTGTTGTCTGTTTGGTAATTGTGAGCCTTTTTTCTATCTTCTGGTGTTGTGTAGAGAATCTTTGGAACTTGTCTTCGAGATCACTAATTCTTTCTTCAGTAGCTGTTATCTGCTATGATGGCCTTCCACTGTGTTTTTTTATTTCATTTACCTCATTTTTAATATCTGTCATTTCCCTTTGCATTTTCCTCACTTCTTCTCTCATGTCCTCTTGTATTTTATTGATTTTGCATTCCATTGCTTCTTTTGAATTCCTTTTGAATCCTTAACAGTTCTTTCCGAAACTCTTTTCAGAGAGGTTATACAACTCATTGGTATTGCTAGACTCATCTGGACCAGTGACTTCACTCACAGAGCTTGATGGATTTTTGCGTTGCTTTACCATTATGACTATTGTAGGTTGCAAATGTGAGTTCTTGGGTGACTAGATAGTACAGTTAGTAGGTGTCTGGTATGTTTGCAGAGTTTGGGTGGATGGCAAGGATGTAGGAACCAAGGTTCACTGATACCTCATGCAAGGTAGGTAGTAAGAGGGTCGTCTGCAGCGGTTTTGAGTTTTGGGATATTCCCAGAAGCGCCAGGGCCCAAGGGTCGGTCGGGGTGAAACCAAGGTAGTTTGCCTTGGTTCCCGTTGATGGGGTTTCTGCTCTTCCCTGGGGCAGCTTGGGGTCCGCGGAGACGCCAAAGAATCACACACACACCTGGTGGGAAGAGCACAGGGATCTGCTGGGCGTCAGGGCTGGATGGCGTCAGAGGGAGGTCCTGCGCCCGATGGGTGGGGCCTCGGTCCCCTCCTCAAAGCTGGAGCCCTTTTCTCCTGGAGCCGAGTGGTCAAGGGCTGCCCACCTCGGGAGCGCACCTGTTGGGAAGAGCGCGGGGATCTGCTGGGCCACTCCTGTAATTCCTTTATTAGCATATGATGCTGGATCCTCAAATCTCTGACTCCTGGGATGTATATTCTTGAATCTTGGTATATTCTTCTTTTTGTAGATCGTGAGAACAATCCTCTAAAGGGGAAGGAAGGACAACTTTCTTCGGATGGTGATATTCAGTACCGGGCTGCCTGGGAGTCCACGGCGCTGCCCGCTGGCTGTGCCCCTCAGCCCCCTGCCGCTGCCTCGGTGAGCTGACAGTGGGAGCCCGGCTCATAGTGTCAACAGTCCTCGAAGCACTGCCTTGTCTCTCTCCATTTCCTTTCCATTAGATTTCTGAACTTGTGGCTCTTCAGTGTTGGTGAACTTCCTTTTCCAGGCTCTCCCCCCCTACTCCCATGCTCAGGCTGGACCCCACCACTCTCTAAAAGTCCAAGAGCATGGCTCTATGCCTTGTTCTTTTGTTCTTTGTTTATAATGCCTTTTCCTGCTCTTTTGCCTCCTATCAGAATGTCACTCATGTATTTTTCTAAGGCCTCATTCAGTGTCTACTTTATCACAAAACTTTGCAGACCCTGGTAGGAGTGATCCCTGAACAGAGAGCCAGGAATAATCCCTGAACATCACTGAGGTGGCTACACATTCTCTCTCTCTCTCTCTCTCTCTCTCTCTCTCTCTCACTCTCACACACACACACACACATACACACAACGTACTCATATACACACTCACACAAACACATGCACACCCCCAAATTTTCTGTGTATAGAAGCCCCAAAGACATGGAGCTTAAAGGCAATAAAGCAACTGAGGCTTATATGCTATCCTGAGCCAAGGAGAAGGGGGTGTAAAGAAGTGGAACTATAAGGGGGAGAGACAATTCACAGGAAAATGAAAAAAGCAAATGCTTGGTAAATAACCGTTTGTTCCACCATGCTGATAAGTCTTTCTAAAATAAAGTCATCTTTGGTATAGCTCTCTTTGGTATAACCTGCTGTATAAAATCTCTTGCTTAGTTAAAGGGAAGGTCAGTAGTATTATCTGAGACTACTGGTTCTTCACTGCCTTCAACTCAGCATAATTTATGTGCCAAAGTGATACCTTTCAGGGGGTAGCTTATTCTGTGTCCTTCCATCACAATATCATACGGTGGCATACTCCCCTCCTTCTGCACTGTACCAGACAGGTGCTTATTATTCATATGTTAAATGCCTGTCGGAGTCTAGGCCAAACAGATAGTACAGCAGGTAGGGCTTTTGCCCTGCACATGGCATACCTAGGTTCGATGCTTTGCACCCTACATGGTCCCCCAAGCACTGTCAGGAATGATTCATGAATGAAGAGTCAAGAATAACCCCTGAGCATCACTGGGTGTGCCCCCCACTCCAAGTGCCTTATTACCGTATCTCTCCATCCCTTCCCTACATGACGTTTAATAACCATATATTTTATCGCCCAATACTGTGGGTTATTGACTCAGAACTCATGAAACACCAAATTTCCTAAATAATAAGGGCAATGGGAGCATTTTTTGTTTAAATATTTAGTCATTTGACCTCACTTCCTGAAAGGTGAAGAGGTGAGTTGCTATTTATCAAAACCTTTCAGTCACATGAGAGTTTATGTTAATGAGCTGATATTTGTAAAGCTCTTAAGTGACCTTCATATGTAAGGGGGCAACTTTGAGTTCCACACCCTCATCTCCAGGGAAGGAGGGGGAACTAGAGGTTGAGTTCAATCACAAAGGGACATTGATTTATTTAGTAAGTCATGCCAAAATAATGAAGCCTCCATGAAAAGATGAACTTTGTCTTCTAAAATGTTCTTGCTATTTTATATTCTTTATTTGGTCACCCCACCTCCCACTCCTAAACCCCTGAAATATGAGCTTTGGAGAGCTCACAGATACAATCTCACAGAATAGCATGCATCCTTGTGGTTGGCCTTCCCTAAACTCCTTGCAAGACAGAAACTGTCAGGAGCCCCACACAGACCTCCCTCATGTCGCTTCATTTGGCCATTCATATTTGCAGTAAACTGTAATCTAGTAGGTGAACCAGTTTTCTGATTCTATGGAGGCACCCTAGCAAATTAGTCAATCCAAGAAAGGAATCTCTTCGACTCCACCATTCTCCATGCATTAACATACACCTCAGAAACCTGGGCACTACAAAAGCAGGATGAGAATGCTATTCAGGTCTCCCAAAGAGGAATTAAAAGAGTTATGCTTGGAATATCATGCCTCACTCAAGTGAGAGAAGGAATACGGAGTTCTGACCTCCGTCGCTGTTCCAGAGTCAGGGACACAGTATCGTTTGCCAAGGCATTGAAAATCAGATGGCTGGACATGTAATGTGATTGGAGACGACTGCTGGACTAGAGCCGTTACTGACTGTATCCTAAGGGATATCAAAAGATCATGTGGCCGCCCACCTACAAGATGGTCAGACTTCTTCACGAAGACCCTGAATAAATGGTTTGAGGCTCTTCGTATTCCTGAAGCAACCAGATGCTATTGGGCTACACTGGCATGTGATAGGGTCCAATGGAAAATGTTACTGGCGCCTGCTCGAGCAAATCAATGAATAATGGGATGTCATGTGATCAAGTGATCAAGTGAAGAAAGGACTGTGGGAAACTCTGATTGATAGCCAGTGAGTGAGAGGCATTGAGTTGGCACCAAGTGGGGGAGGGAGGACTGAGTCCTTCACCTGCAGGATCGAATGCTGTCTTTAGAAAAGCAGTATCAGAATTGAGTTTAGTTGGAGGACCGCTAGCTAGTGTCAAATATTGCTAAATATGTGGAAATAATTCCTCACCCTCAAATTTATGTGCCCATGTATTTGGTGACCAGAAAAGACAGCAGTACCCAAAGTCTTGTCTGTCATGTAAACGAAAGCAGCAGTGATTTTTTTTCTGCTTTTTTTTGGGTCACACCCAGCGATGCTCAGGGGTTACTCCTGGCTCTGCACTCAGGAATTACTCCTGGTGGTAATTGGGGTGGTGCATATGGGATGCTGGGTATTGAACCTTGGTTGTCTACATACAAGGCAAATGTCTTGCCCACTGTACAATAGCTCCGGGCCCAGCAGAGTTTTTCTTGTTATTGTCTTTGCGAACTTTGTTTTTTCCTCTTTCCCCATGAAAATTTAGAAGAACTCTCTAGAGTTAGGGGAAAGCTAAAGTACAACCTCTCTCTGGGTGGTGCTTGTAAGTGCCAGAAGACTCTCTTTGACTCTTTGACTCTCTTTGACTAGGCCAAAGTAAAACTTTAACACTTTTTGCTCTGATGAGGGCCAAACAGGACTGGCCCGTGGAGGCTGTGCAGTAGAACCCTTTTGGCCTCTAGCCTTCTTTCTCTTCATTACCATACAAAAATACACCCCACTGACATCTCTCAGTCATTTCTGGTACATGTATGCACATTCTTAGTATGTTCCTCAATATTGCATGTTTGCCTATCTCCTGGTGAATATGGGCAAATTTCCTGCAAAACTATCAGAATATGTCTAAACTGGTTACTCTACCTCCACTGGGCTTAAAACAGGATCTCCTCTGTACCCTCCTGAGAGGGTACGAGGGATATTTCTTGAGATATTTCTCTCACCTGTGCAAGTGGGTATCTTTCCCAACTGAAGATGTTTCACTGTCAGTAAAGGCCCTATTTACTTTCCTTAAAAAAAAAAGTGGAGTGCCAGAGAGATAGTACAACAGGTAGGGTATTTGCCTTGCATGTGGCTGACCTGGGTATGATCTCTGGTGTTCCATATGATCCCCTGAGCACCACCAGGAGTAATTCCTGAGTGCAGAGCCAGGAGCCCTGAGCATTGGTGGGCATCACCCAAAAAACAAAAAATAAATACAAATAATAAACAAAACTGGAATCACCATGAATTATCAAGTTACAAAGATATTTTGGTTGAATTTCAGGCATGCAAAGTTCTAGCACTAATTCCTTCACCAGTATCCACTACCTCCCACCAATGTCCCTAGATTCCCTCTCACTCCCCCAGCCTTCATCTGTGGCTGGCACATGGGAAAAACCCTCCTCTCTGTGCAACTGTTGCTCTGCTTTTCCTAGGATGACATCCTTTGTGTGTGTAAGGATTGCTTTCTCCCATCAGTGTCGGGGATGCCGCTGGGGTCCCCGAGAGTATCAAGACAGAAGTTTTCTTCTACCTCCGAGGCTGCTGGGGAACGGATGAAAACTAAGGACTCGGTGCATTTTTAAAAGGGCTTTACTATCACAGGTTCTGATATACAATCCAAGAACAGCGAAAACTCCGAACTCTGAGTTCCCAGCTAGGCCCAGCCACATGTAGGCCAAGATGGCTGCCGCCATGTGTTGAAGCCCAACAGAGAAAAGAGAGAACTGAGAAGCAAAATGCTAAGGGAAGCCAAAAATGGCCAAAAAAGGGGGCCTTCTCTCTTCTGTCAGCTTATTTTATAGATAGAAATCCGCCAAAACTTCCCAGCCTGGCCCATTGTGAGCTGGGCTATCTAGAGATGTATACAGGTAAACAACTCTATTGAAATGCAGCACTTCAGGTGGCCTTCTGGCATTTACAAGCACAAGAGCTGATTCAAAGCCTTCCTAGCAGAGCTGGGAGGGGCTGCAAGCTAAGTGTAGCTGGAAGCTAAGTAGGGCATCACACAACACATCAGGATAGATTTGGAATCATGAATGGTGACCTAGTGCTCAGCACCTTCCCAGGGGACTGAGAACTTGATGAAAAACACCCCGTTTCCTGAGAGCCTCAGTTTCTCTTTGACGATGTCTGGATTTGGCATAAGTAGTGTGTGTAGGGGTTGTCTATTATCCAACCCTTGACTCATGCTTGCCTAAAACTGAAGAATGTCTTTCTTTTGCAAGAGTTCTTTGTAGAGGACAATAGTTAAGGATCTTGAGTAGTCATCATCTTGGCAGGAGCCTGGACTCTCTCCAATGACTGGTGACTTTTTACAAGGAGGAAAGAACGCTAAAAACATGGGAAAGACTGCATGAGATGGTGCAGAGATTGTAGCCTTGCTCCCACAAGTAAAGGGATGCACAAGCTACTCAAGAAAAGGAAGACTTGGAATTAATTATTATTTTCATTTGTTTTGAGTCACATATGGAAGTGCTAGGGAGTAATGCTGGCTCTGTGCTCAGAGAACCATTTGTGGTGCTGGGGATCAAACTGGCATTGGTAGCATACAAGGCAAATGATTTTTCCTCTGTTTTGTTTATCTCTTTGGCTCCTCCCCAAGAGAGTTTAAGTCAGAGTAAGTCCTGCTGACACCTGACTTTCAGAGTTTTAGCTTCTAGAACTGTGAGAGAACAAATATCTCTTATATCAAGTCTGTGAGACATTGAGGTGCAATGCTGGTGATTTGGGTTGTGTCTTGGTTGACCATGGAGGAGAGCCACATGAAGAACATCAGCCCTGGGACAAGCTGGACAGCCCAGAATACTGAGAAGGGCCAAACCTAGAAACATGTCAGTAGATGCCAGGAGGACAGCGTGTGAATTTGTTGGATATCATCAGGAGAAGAAACATTTCCCTGGACTTCAGCACCATCTTGAGATGCAGATAGAGTTTTTTGGCATGAGGAGAGTGGATTCAATAGGAAATTTGAACTTGGAAATGAGTGAATGTTTGCCTGAAAGAATGTTTACCTGAATGACATATTTCTTATCTAGAAAATGATTTTACAGAAAATTTAATATTTATGTGTGTGTTGTCTTTGAGGCTAGAACACAAGGTTGTGCTAGTTATAGAGTCTCTAGTTTCTGTGTGGAATGAGTTTTAGTAATCAAATGTTAATCTCAACCCCCTGTCCAAATGGTTACTTGTCCCTGAACAGTGAACTCCTAATGTATAGACTTGAAGACACATGTATTTGGTATGTTCATTTTTAAAAATTTTATTATACCACCATGAGATATACAATTGCAAAGCTTTTCATGATTGGGTTTCAGTCATACAGTGTTCCAGCACCCGTCCTTCCACCAGTGTCTTATTCCCACCACCAATGTCCCCAATTTTTTCCCTCCCTCTCTCCCAGCCTGCTCTATAGCAGGTACTTTTCCTCCTCACTCCTCCTCCTCCTCCTCCTCCTCCTCCTCCTCCTCCTCTTCTTCTTCTTCTTCTTCTTCTTCTTCTTCTTCTTCTTCTTCTTCTTCTTCTTCTTCTTCTTCTTCTTCTTCTTCTTCTCCTTCTCCTCCTTCTTCTTCCCCTTCCTCCTCCTCTTCTTCCTCCTTCTTCTTTTCTTCTTATTCTTCTCTCCTCTTCCTCTTCTTCTCTCTCTCTCTCCTCTCTCTCTCTCCCCTTCTCTTACACCTTGTGGCTTGCCATAGTATGCTATTCTTAAGACCTAATGGGATTTTATATACTTATATATACTTATTGCATGAAAAAATTCAAAATGTTTAATATTTTCTTTTATATATATGTATATATAGTATATATATGTGTATAATATATATATATATATAATATATATAAATATATGTTTGGACACTCCTGGTGGTCTAAATAAGGCTTACTTGTAGCTCTGTGCTCAGGATTCACTCCTGATGATGCTCAGGGGACTATATGGGGTGCTGGGGATTGAATCTGGGTTGGTTGTATGCAAAGAAAATGCCTTATATGCTGTACGATCGCTCTGGTCCCTGAAAAATATTTTTCTTCTCATTTTGTTGAGATGGAATTGACATATAATGATGTATTTACTCAAGGGGTATAACATAATGATTTGATGTATGCAAATACTATTTATTGTCTGTTGTTTATGTGTCACACTAAATTCAGTTGACACCTTCACTTCACTTCCTTAAAGATGTCTCTCTTGTCCTGAGAACTTTAAAAAATCATTGACTTTATTTACTTTTTTACTTTTTTATACTTTTCTTTTTTTCTTCGTCCTCTTCCTCCTCCTATTCCCCAACCTCCTCCTCCTTCTTCTTTTGGGGTGCCACACCCAGCAGTGCCCAGGGGTATTACTTCTGTGCTCTGGAATCACTCCTAGCAGTGCTTGGGGGTACCATATGGAATGCCAGGTATTGTATCAGGGTTGGCCCCATTCAAGCCCGAATGCCCTACTTGCTATACTATCACTCTAGTCCCTGTCGTGAGTTAAGGACTGTGTTCTTTAGAACCTTCAAATATATCCTTGCTTTTTTTTTTAATTAAACATTTTATTATACCACCGTGAGATATACAATTACAATGTTGTTCATGTTTGGAGGTTTCGTCACATAGTGTTCCAGAAAACTGGTCATTTTTATTGAGAACAATCTTTTGACAGCTTCCACTTTTTGCGTTAAGAAGTGTCCAGATCTTGGACTGCATTGCTGCATATGTGGCCACTTGACACCTCCAAATTCTGCTTTAATGACATTCCAAATTAGATGGAAAATAACAAAAATCAACTAAAATCAGCAAACAAAAGCAATAACATAGAAGGCTCTGCAAGTAATGTACAGTTTAGTAAATCCTTAGACAAAGACTTAACACCCATTGGTATGATATAACAATTTTTTTTTGCAAATTTTCTTTTACTGATGTATTTTTGATAATTACTTAGCCATTTGGTTGCAACAAACAGTACAAAACAAATTATTGTGTGCCTGCTAAGGGCACAGGGTTGGAGGGGTGGTTGGGATCATGGGGACAATGGTAGAGGGAAGGCCACTCAGGTGGTGGGATTGGTTTTGGAGCATCATAAACCTATAACAACTCTATTATGAACTTTGTAAACCACAGTGTTTAAATAAAAGGATAAAATGAGCCAAATGAGACTTTCATTTGGCTCAGGGTGTGGGGTGGAGTGGGGGTGTGTGTGTGTGGCAGCATCTCTGCTTATGAAGCCTGAGGGGAGCACTTCCTCTTTGGTTCTCCCCAAACATAAACATTGTGGCAGTGTCACCAACCATGAATCAATCTGGGAGGAAGAACAGGAATTTTTCAGAAATAGAAATATCCTATTCCCAATAGGATCTTTGCTGCTACTTAGGGAGAAAATGTATTTAAAAACTCCCACAGTGTAAATTAATTCAGATGTAAATAACCATTCAGACAACCAGGAATTTGACAAGCAGAGGTGTCTGCCAACATGTCCTAAGTAATTAACTAGATTTTTGCACTTTTTTTTCCATGTTGCTGGCAACACATTTATTGAGTTCTTAGCTATGGTTTGGTGGTGCTGAATCTAGTTAAAAAAAGATTTTGGAGTTTGATGACTGGTTTTGGAACCTACAGTGAGAAGTAAGGTTGGCCTCAACAATTTCTTCTCTTCTTCAGGAGTTATTTCAGCATTAAACCCCAGAGTCAAGTCACTAGTGGATCCTGTCCCCCCCCCCCCATGCACATTTTGAGGGATCGTTTTCTGGGGCATCCTGGGTTATCAACTTTGCAATTCCAATGGACCTCTGGAGATGACAATGGCTAAGTAAGTCTAGTTCCTGTTGTTCAGAAAACTACCCAAATGTCTTAAACCAAATTTCTTTTTCTGAGTTTGGATCTGTTTCTGCCTCCCCTTTGCTTGGTGTGAAGTCATGTGAATAATCTCAACAGCAGATGCCTGGTGCCTGCAGAAACTGTCCAGTTCCCAGTCCTCTGGGCACTGTCCTGGGGTGAAGGGCACCTTCTCTCCAGGGGGGGGGAACTGAGAAAGGAAAAGTGGGACTCAAGCAGGGTCCAGGGTGGGGAGCAATGGGCCCTTACTAGTTTTTCTTTTTTTTTTTTTGGAAGTTTGAGAGCTACCAGGATAGTAGGATACTCATGTTGGGTTTTTTATTGTTATATTTTGGTATTTCTTATAAGTTCTTCCCCTTATATTGGATGGATTGAGGTGACCAGGGTCATATAGTATGTGATGGTGCTCACACACTTCATCACAGGGTGCCAGAGCTACCATTTGTGGTGGTAGCTATTGTGGTGCTGGGGATATCGAACAGTATTGCTGCTGGAATTGACCCAGAAATGGTGCTGGGACATGGCCTCACCTGGTCATGCTGGCAAGGCAGACGCTGAATGGAGGAGCTGCCTTTGGATCTTTGGAATATTTACTGTTGTTCTTGACTAGTTTGTTTTGGGTAATATTCAGTAGTACTCAAGGGTCACTCTTGGTGGTGTTTGGGGGACCATGTGGTAGTGCCATAAATTGAAGTGGGGTTGGCTGTATGCTAGACAAATACTGTATACCCATCATACTATCTCTTTGACCTTATTCATTTTTAAATGCCAACTTGATACATTTACACAAATGTGTGTTGAATAATTGAAGTTATACAACCAGAACTGAAATCCTCACATATGCCGCTTTAGGATTTAGGGTTCCTGATTTCTTCAGGTACTTCTACTCTTCAGGGGTACTGGGGAGAAATACTTCATTCCTCTGGGTTCTTCTTGCACCAGTTGAGTATGTAAACTTACATCTGACAGACCTGTAGGAGAAAAGGCAGAAACTCACATGTATGTGGCGGATTGACATGGCTGTACATGCTAGAGTAACTGAGACTGAGGGTTTGATTCCTGAGCCAAGGCACAAGATAGGGGCCCCAGGCATCCAGGAGGCACCCTTGACGAGGGAGAGGGTAACTCAGAACACAACCAGAGGCTCTACAATGTTTGCCTGATGTCAGTTAGGTTTCCCTGATTAAAAAAAAAAAGAATTATGGAGCAGATCCTAAATCTGGGTCATCTTCATTCTTTATAGTAAGAGTCCCTGGAAGCCTATTTGGGCTTGGGTTCACCTGGGCTTTGTGTATCAAAGTAACTTATATTGGAAAAGGCTGCACCAGAGAGACCTTGATCACTTGATCACTTGAATCCCGTTATTCATCGATTTGCTCAGCGGGCACCAGTAACATTTCCATTGGACCCTATCACGTGCCAATGTAGCCCAATGGCATCTGGTTGATTCAGGAATATGAAGAGCCTCAAAGCGTTCCTTCAGGGTCTTTACAAGGAAGTCTGACCATCTTGTAGGTGGGCGGCCACGTGATCTTTTGACATCCCGTGGTCCAGTCGGTAATGGCTCTAGTCCAGCGGTTGTCTCCAAATCGCATTACATGTCCAGCCAATCTTATTTTTTGATGCCTTGGCAAACGAGACAGCATCCCTGATTCTGGAATAGCGACGGAGATCAGAACTCCGATTCCTTCTCTCACTTGAGTGAGGCGTGATATTCCAAGCATAGCTCTTTCGATTCCTCTCTGGGAGACCCGAATAACATTCTCATCCTGTTTTCGTAGGGTCCAGGTCTCTGAGGCGTATGTTAATGCAGGGAGACCGGTGGAGTTAAGAGATGTGCCCAGAGCCGGAGGTTCTTTGTCCTTTTAGCTATTTCTTCGATGCCTTTGAAGGCATGCCATGCCGCTCTCTTCCTCCTGCGCAGCTCAAGTTTTAGGTCGTTCATCATGTTGACTTCTCGACATAGGTACACATAACTGCTGCATTCAGAGATGTCTGTTCCATTGAGAGTGAATGGGGCCTCTGGAACTAGTTCATTTTCATGAACATAGTTTTCTTCAGATTCAGCTGTAGACCTATCTTTCCACATTCTCGGTCCAAGTCAGCCAGCATTTGTGCCGCTTGTCTAATATTTGGTGTTATTAGAACGATATCATCAGCCAAGTGGAGGTGGTGTAGTTGCCGACCGTCTATCTTCACTCCCATTCCTTCCCATTCTAATTGTCGCATGATGTTCTCGAGGGTGGCACTGAAGAGTTTTGGTGAAATGGTATCACCCTGCTGAACCCCTCTTTTTGACATCAATGATCACTTCCTTGTAGAATGGCGAGATCCTGGTGGTGAATCCGTAATACAGCTCACGAAGGATCTTGATGTACCAGAGAGACCTAAAGCTGAAATAACCTCCTACCCTCGTGCTTCAATTGCTCTCTACCCTGACATTGCATTTGGGGATATATATGTGGAGAGTCCCTGTTCACAGTGGGGAGGGGCTGGGGTGCCTGGCTTGAACATGTGACAGTTATGTAGGCAATCTGCCTCACATCTTCTTTACAGATTTCTGGGGGTAACACCAATGATGCTCAGGGTTTACTCCTGGCTCTGAACTCAGGAATTACTCTTGGCGGTGCTTGGGGAACCATATGGGATCCCAGGGATCAAACCCAGGTCAGCCATGTGCAAGGCAGACACCCTAGTCTCGGTACTATCTCTTTGGCCCCTAAAGTTGCATGTTCAGATCTGTTGGGGAGGCATCTGGACTATGTGGACCCTAATTTTGCTTGAACTCGTTTTCATTTAATTTAGGCTGGCAGTCAGTCACCCAAATCTCCCTTTCTCCTTTTATTGCCCACCTGTCCCTACTAACCAGTCCGATCCATTCAGTTAGATCCATCCAGTGAGATCCATCTAGTCATCAGTGCATTGTCCCAACTCTCTTGGGAAGCCCTCCCTGCTCTCCCACATGACAGGAAGCTCAGCGCCCCTTCCTGCTTCCCCTCTAGTCCAGGTGCTCCCCTTCTCTCTTCCCCAGCAGTGATGTTATTTCTGGGTATCACTTTGCAGGAATCATTCCTTTAAGCATTTGTGGCTTGTGCAGGCTTTGGCAGTCAGCTCTGGGGTCATGTTGCTTGACCTTGAATCCCGACCCTTGCTCTTCTGGCTGGCATCCTTGGCAAAGTAACTTAACTTCTCCATTCCTCTGGGATTTACAGCCTGTATAAATCGTGTGGTCTTGGAAGCCCATTTCAAAGGCCCAGAGGACACTATGAACTAATTAGGCCCAACGATCTTGACAACTGTTGCTTGGCCTGTGCACCTGGAACTTAAAGGTCAGTGCAGTCCCCACTGGAGACCCTTTGATTCTAGGTTCCAGACACCCAGCTGTCAGTCGGCCCATTGTTGCCCTCAGAGGCTTAGTGTCAGCTCTCTTTGATCTCTCTCTAGGAGCCCAGCATCCCTGGGCTTCACTTTTTGGAGCACATTGAGGGTATGCCAAGAGATCAGACTTTAGATTCAGAGGGAAGTATGCCAGGGGTCCACTATTTACTCGGTGGCCTTAGGCCAAGGGTTAGACCTCTCTGAGTCTCAGTTTTTAAAATGATAAAATGGGGCTGACAAGCCTCATAGGGCTGAAGGTGTGGTAGGAGGTGGAAGGTAGGGCTTTTAAGAAGCCTTGACCGGTGCTTGCCCAGAATCTGGGACTCTGAACGCCCCTAGCCAGCTGCTCTTTATCTGGTGGGGTCAGCAGAACAGCGGCACTTGTCCAAATGCCACTCCAAGGCCTTTTGTTTTTGTTCCAAGGGGGAAGCTGCTCTCATTCCAAGTTTGTGGGGTGTGTGTGTGTGTGTGTGTGTGTGTGTGTGTGTGTGTGTGTGTGTGTGTGTGTGTGTGTGTGTACTCATTTCTATCAGCATGCAGATCCTCTGATCTTTCTAACGGTTTCAGACATCCCTCACATGAGCGGGAACACAGAACAATTAAGTGACTCACAGCTTTTAGAACTGAAATCTGCAGGAGTGCAGAGGAGGGGCAGACACTCTGAGCCCAGAGCTGCAGGGGAAGAGGCAGGGCTACGGGGTAGAGGGGACAGAGAGGAAATCATGGCAGGAAGAGTCAGACTCTGTAAAATTAGATCCGCATTAATCTTGCAAGCTACAGACTCATTCTCTGTAGAGCTAAACTTAGTACCCTCCGAGTTTCTGCAGGAGGCCTGAGATTGGTATTAGGAACATGTGAGCACAGACGCTCTTGGCTCTGGAAGCCCCAGAAGCCACTTCACTTCTTCTGGAAATGCTCAGCTCTTTTGTATCTGTGTGTCTGAGTTGAATTAGTGAATGGAAAACAATGGCATGGGCAAGGTATTAGCCGTCAACCAGGCCAGCTTTGTGTTGAGGCAGCCTCAGGCAGTGCTCAGGAGGGTAAAGGGTCAACCGGGGCTGGGATTGGTGTTGGAATATTGAGCATAACAAATCACCATGAACAACTTGGTAAATTTGGTGTTCAAATAAAGTGTGGGGGAAAAAAGAAAATTGTATATATGTAGTTCTTAGGTATTTCATGTAAACTCCAAAATATCTTAGCACAGATATTTTCAAAGTTATTAATGACAGTAAGACATGATTATTACCATAATAAAATTCAAGTACAAAATAAAACTTAACACAATATGTTTTATATTCCAGAGTTGAAAACTTATGTAAATGAGAATGGGCACTGTATAATATTGTATTAAATGATTTAATTTCCTTATTGACGACAGGCTAAAATCATAGAGCAATCACAAATAGGCTTTTACTGATTTATTTTCTGTTTATTTTGTTTGCTTCTTTTTATTTTTTATTTATTTATTTTTTTTTGGGGGTCACACCCGGCGATGCTCAGGGGTTACTCCTGGCTCTTTGCTCAGGAATTACTCCTGGCGGTGCTCGGGGACCATATGGGATGCCGGGGATCGAACCTGGTCCGGCACAGGCCGTGCGTGCAAGGCAAACGCCCTACCGCTGGGCTATTGCTCCGCCCCCTGTTTGCTTCTTTTTAAAAAAATATTTTATTATACCACTGTGAGATATACAATTACAAAGATGTTCAAGTTTGGGTTTCAGTCATGTAGTGTTCCAGAAACATCCCTCCACCAGTGCCCATTTCCTACCATCAATGTCCCCTGTTCCCCCTCCCCCCCTAGCTTGCCTTTATGGCAGGTTCTTTATCTCTTCTCTCTCTCTCTCTCTCTCTCTCTCTCTCTCTCTCCCTTCTCTTACCCATTGTGGCTTGCAATACATACATTTAGAGGTTATCATGTGTCTCTTTTGCCTATAGTCAATGCTCAGTTCTAGGCTGGTGTTATCACTTTCGACAATTATTAGTACACTGTTTCCTTTTCTGTCTTACCTAACCTCTAACTCCTACACGTTTGTGGTAGATTCCACCTTTGACAAGACCATGTTTTGCCTGACTTTGGATATTGTCATGCAATACCAATTGGATACTGGAATATTTAATCATGTAATATATATATATATACATATACATATACATTTAAAAATATTTTATTATACCACCATAAGATATGCAATCACAAGATGTTCATGTTTGAGTTTCGGTTCTACAGTGTTCCAGCACCCATCCCTCCACCAGTGCCCATTTCCTACCACCAATATCCCCACTTCCCTCCCTTCCCCCCCAGCCTGCCTCTATGGCAGGTTCTTTATCTCCTTTCTCTCTTTCTCTCTCTCTCCTCTCTCTCTTCTTGTCTCTCTTTCTCCTCGCTTCCCTTTCTTACACATTGTGTATTATAATACATACATTTAGAGGTTATCATGTGTATCTTTTTTCCTATATTTAATGCTCAGTTCTCAGATGGTATCATCATTTTCAACAATTATCAGCACACTGTCCCCTTCTCTGTCTTACCTAGCCTCTGACTCCCACACATTTGTGGTATACCAGGTTTTGAGATATTGTGCAGGTGCCTGTGCCATGGGATCGGGTTGTGTCCAGCTGTGGAGTCTGGACCAGAGAATGACTATGGTTGTGTTGGTGAGGTTTTCTGACTTCTGGGAGCCTGGCAGAGGATAGGCCAAGGAGCAAAAACCTGTCCCCACCCCAAGACACCCCATCAGTCTAGCACAGGGGCGGGCAGGCAGAGACTCCATCCTGCACCTGAAAACCTGGTGTCAGGCTGCGAGCCCCAGCAGCAGTTCTGGGCAGGGCCACCAGGCATTTGTGGAGGGAGCTGAGGTTGGGGGGAGGTGGCCCCAGTCCAGGCTCCCTAAAAACCTGGTTGATGTAGTTGCCGAGTCCCACATGCCTGGGCTTGAACTTGGCTTTTCTCTTGGGTCAGGCTGTGTCCAGCTGTGGAGCCTGAACCAGAGGATAACTGTGGTTGTGTTGCACGAGGTTTTCTGACTTCTGGGAGCCTGGTGGAACACAGGCCAAGGAGCAAAAACCTGTTTCCACCCCAAGACGCCCCATCAGTCTAGCACAGGGTGGGCAGGCAGAGACTCTGCCCTGCACCTGAATACTTGGTGTCTGGTTGAGAGCTCCAGCAGCAGTTCTGGGCAGGGTTGCCAGGCATTTGTGGAGGGAGCCAAGGTGGGATATATATATATATATATATATATATATATATATGTATATGTATATGTATATGTATGCATGTATGTATACGTATATATACATATATATCATGTGTTTGCTGTTTCTTTAAGCTTTGTTGGAGCACACAATAGGAAGTAAGTTTGTTATGTGCCTTATGGGGCAGGGTGGGCTTGGGAGAGAAACTGGGGACATTGGAGGGGGAAGGTGACATTGATGGTGTTGGAACACTATATACCTGAAACAACTTCATATGAACTACTTTGTAAATCACAGTGTTCTAATGTTTTGAAAAGGGTCACCCGGAGAACTGTGTTGGGAAGGTGGGGTTCAGATTAAGGTCTGTGGCCTGTAGCAGTAACCATTACCCTCTACCCCCAGCTCTGCTCTTTTTTGAGTACAGGCTCCCCACACTCAACAGCTGCCTTTGAAACAGTATTAGGTTGTACATTTCCAGGTGTGGAAGGAGCTGGGGTGCAGAACTGAATGGGGTGTTTCTGACAAAGCCCCATTGTTTGTAATATGTTTACAGTGCCTGTTTAAGGGTGTGCTAATAATAGGAAAATCACTTACTTTCCACAGAAGGCAGAATTCTCTGGCAGATGACATTTAGAGGCGTTTGGAGCACAGACAGGAAGCTGCAGCTCATTGTTCTGCCTTCCCAAACCAGGTCGCTCTGGAATGGTCAGTTTTGCAAGCCTTGACCCTTACATCCATCCTTACAAGCCTCGTTCCTCACAGCCCCTCTCCCTGCCACAGCTTTGGTGAAAACTTCTGTGTCTGCCCTCTTCAACCTGAAGTTTGTGTCAGAACCCACACACATCTGAATGGCAGGGAGAGATGAAATAACCCACCTGGAGTCACAGTGTTTCAAAGCGGAAATTTCAATCTTAGCTTGCCCCTCTGAGTCAATTCAGCGGCAGGTCACAGAGACTGAACATACCTATGTCTGAGGTCCGTGCTTTCACTGACATTCACTCTCCACTGTGGTGGTTCTTATCAGCATCACAGAACACTTTGTGCACCAATTAGATTTTGAGCTCCTTACAGGCCCGATGAGTCTGTTTATAGTGCCCAAAGAGTGGTTTGAGAACTCTTAGGTAAATGAATGGAAGCTTACAGGGTCCCTGTTAGCACATTGCTTGTCATCTAGTGGGGCATGTTTGTTTAAAGAACCCATGAGGCTATAACTGCATTCTTCATTCTCTTCATTCATCTGCTTGTTCTTTTATGCAGTCATTCTTCCCTCCCTCCGTCCCTTCCTTCCTCCTTCCTCTCCCTCCTTTTCCCTCCTTCCCTCCCCCTCCCTCCTCCCTCTCTCCCTCCCTCCCTTTCTCCCTCTCTCCCTTCCTTCCTTCCTTCCTTCCTTCCTTCCTTCCTTCCTTCCTTCCTTCCTTCCTTCCTTCCTTCCTTCCTTCCTTCCTTCCTTCCTTCCTTCCTTCCTTCCTTCCTTCCTTCCTTCCTTCCTTCCTTCCTTCCTTCCTTCCTTCCTTCTTCCTTCCTTCCTTCCTTCCTTCTTTCTTTCCTCCCTCCCTCCCTCCCTCCCTTCCTCCCTCCCTCCTTCTCTCTTCCTTCCTTCCTTTCCAGGACATTTGTCATATGTCAGACACTAGGAAGGCTAATATGATTCAAAAACAAATAAGACCCTCTAATATCAAGGACCTTCCATTTATAGAAGTAGATTGATGCATAAAGAGATGAATGTTAAGACACACTTCCATGAACCAACTAGAATAGTCAAATCTTTTTTTTTTTTTTTTTTTTTGTTTTGGGCCACACCCGCAATGCTCAGGGGTTTCTCCTGGCTCTGCACTCAGAATTACTCCTGGCGGTGCTCGGAGGACCATATGGGATGCGGGTCGAACCCTGGCCGCACGGCCAGCCATGTGCAAGGCAACGCCCTACCCGCTGCACGCCCGGCCCCATAGAATAGTCAAATCTATAGGGCCAGAAAATATAATGGTGGTTGCCATGGGCTCGGGGTGGAGGAGGCAGGGGAGTTATTGTTTTAGTGGGTGTAGAGTTTCCATTTGGGAAGATGAAAAAGTTCTGGAGTTGAATGTTATGATTACACAGAATTAAGAATGCTCTTAAGGAGATAAAGAACCTGCTATGGAGCCAGGTTGGGGGGAAGGGGGGGGGAGGTGGGGGACTTTGGTGATGGGAGATGGGCAGGGGTGGAGGGATGGGTGTTGGAACACTGTAGAACCAAAATTCAAACACGAACATCTTGTAATTGTATATCTAATGGTGGTATAATAAAATATTAAAAAAAAGAATGCTCTTAAGGCCTGAACAAATGGGTAGTAGGTTTTCTTGAGTCTGAGGATAAGTAACTCCCAGATCACAAGCCTGGTCCTGAGCCCAGACCTAGAGCTTCTGTACCCCTGGTGTCTGGAAGAGGTCTCGGTGGCTGTGGAAATAAGAGTAAACAGAAAAAAAGGGGTTGGACTCCATAACTTAGCTAAGTCCTAGAGGCGTTTGCTTTATTATATGTTTCCCTTCCTGGCACCAAGACTTCAGCCCACAGTTGGTGTTTGTAGTGCTGGGGATTGAGCCAGGGTTAGCTGTGTGCAAGGCGAGAGCTATCCCCTGTACAAACCCCAAACTGAATTGCTTAAAACAATAGCCACTCTTGATTAGCCCATGATTTGGCTCTCTATTCCAAGTTGAGTTGACTGTGTGGAGTGTAGGTTTGTATCATTTGGCCCCTGACTGGACAGGAAGAGCCACATAGTCTCCCTCTAGGTTCATGTCTCAGTTGTCTGACTGGGAGAGTGAGAATGTTGGAGACTCGGTTCTTGTGAGACATACTTAATGAGTCAGATTGAGTTTTATTAATTTTTGATCACCTCCAATCTACAGAGCTTTGTAAACATCATTTGGCAAACTTGCAGCTTTAATAAATAGAAACAACTTAAAAATTCATTATGCTTCTTGCTTTTGTCATTAGTCATTGTACATAATTTACTAGTGTTCAAGGGGCTTTCTTAGGATTTATCATGTGTATGAGGCATAGCTTATTTCTTTGTTTCTGTATACTTGTTTTTTGTTAACCTTGCATGCTTAATTACTTTTATTGACTTAAATTGATCTGAAACACATTTCTTATAAAGCCACAGAAAGTATTACTATCACTAGTAGAATATTGTTTATGAAGCCTAATGCTCTAAATTAATTTTTTGGGTCCTTCCAGGCAGTGCTCAGGGGGACCTAGAAAACACTCCTAGCAATACTCAGCCAACTGGGTCAGACCTTTCACTGTGGGGGCCCAGCAGTGCTGGGAGCTGGCAGGTACACCCCAGCCATTCTTCAGAAGCCCTGTAGTGCCAGGCTCCAACCTGGGTCCCTGTGCATGCAAGGTGTGTGCTCCCATGACCATGAACGGTCTCCCTGGCCCTAAATTAAATTTTCATTTAAAAAATGTTTACTTCCATGTTACGAGTTCTGCAAGTGAATATACATTTTCCGAATTCTGTTGGCCTTATAGCATTACAGATGGTTCTGGCCACTGCAATTCAAATATTCTTTGTTTTGAATTTTGTTTTTCTGGGCCACAACCAGATGCTAACCCAGGGCTGACTCCTGGCTCTGTGCTCAGGGATTATTCTTGGTGGGATATAGGGGACCTCATGGGGTACCAGGGATAGAAGCAGGGTCAGCTGCATATAAAGCAAGTGCCCTACTATCTTTCCATCACCAAGGTTAAATATTCTTTTGTCTATTTTTATTTAAAATTATTTTGTGGAGCTGAAACAATTGTATAGTGGGTATGGATCTTGCCTTGCAGGTGGTTGATCCCGGTTTGATCCCTGGCTCTCTATGTGGTCCCGTGAGTCTGCCAGGAGTAATCCCTGAGTGTAGAACCAGGAGTAACCTCTGAACATTGCAGGGTATGTCCCCTAAACGAACAAAATTTCTTTTATTTTTCATTTTTTTGGGGGTTACACCCAGGGTTTCTCAGGAGTTACTCCCAACTCATTAGTGGGGATCATTGCTGGATCTGTTTGAGGGACCATGTGGGGTGGGGGATAGAACCCAACCTCCTGTATACCCAGGCTCTAACTCTAGACTATTTTTTTTTTTTTTTTTGCTTTTTTTGGGTCACACCCGGCAATGCTCACGGGTTTCTCCTGGCTCTGCACTCAGGAATTACTCCTGGCAGTGATCGGGGACCATATGGGATGCTGGGGATCAAACCCAGGCTGGCATGGGCCGGCCGTGTGCAAGGCAAATGCCCTACCCGCTGGACTATCGCCTCCGGGCCCTACTCCAGACTATTGAGTTATCTCCTTGGCCCATATTATTTGCATTTTCCATCTCAATTCCCAGATAATCACGTATATTATTTAATGCTCATTGCGTATTTGTTTTATAATCATAGTAGTATCTTAAATTGTATCCCTTCAAAATTCACATGTGAAAGCCTGAATTGCCAATATGACTGCATTTGAGATGGAGTTCATAAGGAGGTAACAAAGATGAAATGAGGTCCTAAGAGTGAAGCCTTAGTCTAAGAGGACAAGTGATCTTATAAGAAGACCACTTCTGAAATTACCGCAAATGTGAGGGAGTCAGAGGTTAGGTAAGACAGAGAAGGGAACATGTGTGAATAAATGTCGAAAGGGCTGATACCAACATAGAACTGAGCATTAAATACAGGCAAAAAATGCACATGATGGCTTCCAAGTGTATATAGTGCAACCCACAATGTGTAGGAGAAGGAAGGGAGAAAGAGAGGGAGAAAGAAAAGAGACAAAGAACCTGCCATTTAGGCAGGCTATGGGAGGGGGAGGGAATTGGGGACATTGGTGGTGGGAAATGGGCACTGGTGGAGGGCGGGTGCTGGAACACTATGTGACCGAAACCTCCAAACATGAACAACGTTGTAATTGTATATCTCATGGTGGTATAATAAAGTATTTAATTTTAAAAAACCAACAACTTTGAATTTAAAAAAAAAGACCACTTCTGTGATCTCTGCTGGACAGCAATCAAACGTGTGAGCAGCATTGGATCTGAGCCCCCTCCTGCAACAGTGACCAAGGGAGGGGAGAGAGTTATTCATTTAAAAACTCTGGGGGCCAGGGCCAGAGATAGTACAGCGGGGAAGGTGTTTGCCTTCCACACAGCAGACCTGGGTTCAATCCTTGGCACCTCATATAATCCCCTGAGCACTACCAGGAGTAATTTCTGAGTGCAGAGCCAGGAGTAACTGAGCATTTCCAGATATCAATTCACTTGTATCACTTGTCTTCCCGTTGTTCATTGATTTGCTCGAGCAGGCACCAGTAATGTCTCCATTCCTTGGGAAAGAGGTCCATTATTGTTACCCTTTTGGCATATCGAATACACCATGGGTAGCTTGCCAGGCTCTGCCATGGCTCTGGGTTCATCCCAGGAGTCTTTTTCTATGTCGGACCATCAACCATCCAGGGCCCACAGGGCAAAGCCCTGGGTATAGACAAGCCTGTGTCCTGTCTGCGACCTGCCCACACTGTTGGGCACTGCAGACACACCTGCTGTACCTCGAGGGGCAGAGAACATTTCCAGGTATGGCCCCAAAACAAAGCCAAAAAAAAAAAGATTTTGGAGTCCAGAGAGATGACTGGAAGGGCTAGAGCAGATGCTTTGCAGAAGGCCTGGTTTGATGTCCTGCACTGCACAGTCCCTCAGCACCCCCAGAATAGAGCCAGAAGTAACCTCGCCCTCTGCCGGGTATTGTCACAGTCTCTTACCTCCAGTTAAGATATTTGGGTACAATTTTGACTGAGATACTGTGTTCTTCCTACCACCCAGGATCTTGCAACAAACGTCTTAGCAGAAGGTTTCATTCAAATACTTTTCATTTATATCATTTTCCCAAGCATTGGCCATGTTTGAGGTATCATATCAGATGTCACTCCACATTATGCCACAAGGATTGTAAAATAAATTATTAAAATGCTTTATGAGGCAGTTAAAGTTTCATATAGAAAGAATTTGTGAAGCTTTTGATAAATAACTTCTCCATTTGTTCTAATTTTAGTAGATAGATATTTTCTCATGAGTGGGACCCTAAATTTAGAATGAAATGTATGCTTCTATAGACTTTATTCTTTTTAAAAGTGACTTGAATAATTCATGTTTGGAAATGCTTGATTATGTTTAAGTAAATGCTGACTAGTGTTAACATTTTTTAAGGGTACTTTCCTAATGTTTAAATCATTTTATTGACATTTTCTTACACTGAGAAGATTTTGTTCTTTCACGTGCATTTTTCTGTGAAAATTATCTTTTGTTTCTCTCATTGATCATTATAATTATTTTTACTAAACCATGGGCTCTGGCAGAATGTTATTGCCATTCTGATTAATATGTAAATTTTAGGATGAGCATTTACTCTCTTAATAATTTTCAAATATGCCTACAATAACAGTGACTAATATCATCATTTATATTACATCTTTTGTGGGGCAGGGAATTAAACCCAGGCCTTATGTATGAGTTCCTAGCTAACCTTTGTACTTTATTTATCATCATCTTTAAAAAATTCTTTATTTATTTTTTAATTAATAATTTTTTGAAATTGAATCAACATGCAGTAGGCCATTGCAAAGCTGTTCATGATTGGGTTTCAGTCATATAGTGTTCCAGCACCCATCTCTCCACCAATGCACATTTTCCAACACCAGTGTGCCCCGCTTCCCCCTCACATCCATGCCCCCCCAATCTGCCTCTATAGCCTGCAATTTTCTTCTGTCTCTCTACTTTCTCTCTCCATTTGTGCATTGTGTTTTGTAAAACAAGACATTGAAGGGTTGTCATGTATGTTCCTTTACCTACTTTCCATGCTCAGTTCTAGTCTAGTGTTGCTATTTCAAACTATTATTGTCAAATTGGTCCCTCCTCTATCTTACCTATCTTCTGCTCCTCACACCTTTGGGTAGATTCCAACCCTGGATAAGTCCTCCTGGCCCATTTTGCCTGACCTTAGGTAGTAGTCTAATACTGTTTTTTTTTAAATATCCTACAAATGAATGAAGTCATTCTGTATTTGTCCTTTTTTCTTTCTGACTAATTTCAGTCAGCATGATACTCTCCAGTATCCATTTATAGGAAAATTTTATGACCTTTTTTTCCTAATAGCAGCATAGTATTCCATTGTATAGATGTACCATAGTTTCTTTGTCTTTATCCAGTCGTCTGTTCTCAGGCACTCAGGTTGTTTCCAGATTCTGACTATAGTGAATAGTGCCACAATGAACATAGAATTACAGATGGGCTTTCTGCTGTGCATTTTTGGGCCCCCAGGGTAAATTCTAAAAGTGGTATTGTTGGGTCAAATGGGAGCTAAATTTCTAGTTTTTGGAGGAATTTCCAAGTTGTTTTCCCAAAAGGCTGGACCAGTTGGCATTTCCACTAGCAGTGAATGAGAGTCCCTTTCTTCCTGCATCCACACCAGCACTGGCTGAGCTTGTTCTTTTGGATGTGTATCAGTCTCTGATGTGAGATGATTGTTGCTTTGATTTTCATCTCCCTGATAATTAGTGAGGAAGAGCATTTTTTCATATGCCTTTTTGGCCATTTTAATTTCTTTTTTGAAAAAAATTCTTTTTGATAAAGTTTCTATTCATTTCTTCTCCCCATTTTTTTGATGGGGTTGATTTTTTTTCTTGTAAAGTTCTACCAGTGCCTTGAATATCTTGGATACTAACCTCTTATCAGATGGGTAATGAGTAAATATTCTTTTCCAATCTATAGGCTGTCTTTGTGTCTTGGTCACCTTTTCTTTTGAGGTGCAGAAGCTTCTTAGTTTCATGTAGTTCCAGTTGTTTATCTTTTCTTCCACTTGCTTTGTCAGTGGTGTTTTATCTTTGAAGATGCCTTTAGCTTCAGTGTAGTGGAGGATTTTGCCTTATTACCTTTTTGTCATTAATATTATATATTTTTTGCATTATTATATTTTTTGTTTCTTTGTTTTGTTTTGTTTTGGATCACATGCTCAGGGGTAACTTACTCCCTGGTGGTGATCAGTGGACCACAGGGGATGCCGGGGGTTGGCCGTGTGCAAGGCAAACACCTACTCACTGTACCATTGCTCCAGTACCAAGTTTGTTTGGTATTATTTGTTTGTTTTTGAGCCACATCTAGTGGTTTCAGGGCTTACTTCTGGCTCTGAGCTCAGAAACCACTCTTGGGCTTGGGAGAGGATATGGGGAGCCAGAGATGGGATGCCTTACCTGCAGTACTATCTCTTTGGTCCTTATTATATCTTATAATGGAATGATTTTACTTTATGATCGCAATTCTCCTTGTGCTTAATCTTTACTTGCAGTAGCCAACACATGTGATCTTTTTCCATGAGTTATTTCTTTTTTTAAGATTTCTCATATAAGTAGTCATGCAATATTTGTCTGTCTCTGACCTATTTAACTTAGTTCAGGACCCTCCAGTTCTTTCTTTGTTGTTAAAAATGACAGAATTTCCTTCCGTTATAAAAGAACTAAATCAGATATATGATTATTTTACCTACTTTTTATATATCCCTTTTATATGTACCACAGTGTCTTTATCCGTTCATATATTTGGTGAACATACATTTTCTCCATGTCTTTGCTCTCCATTGTAACCTGTGCTGCTGTCATGGGAGAAGGGATGCATATATCTTTTCAAGTTAGGTTTTCAACTCCGCTGAATACATTTCCAGAAATGGAATTTTCAGATCCTCTGGTGTTTCCATTGAGAAGATTTTTTTTATTCACTGTGCAATACACAGTCCTATCACAGTGACTTCCTCTCCTCACTGGCATTTGTTATTCATTTGTCGAGTTTGTTATTTCTTTTTGGTGGTGCCCATCACATGAAGTGGTATGTCATTGTGATTTTATATCATATGTCTCTGATGATTAGTGATGTGAAATGCTTTTTTATGGATCCACTGGCCTTCAGTATAGCTTTGAAAAGCATCTTTTTGAGTCCTTCATCCATTTTCAAACCAAATGAAATTTTTTAAAAAATTTTTTTTGGCTCTTTAGCCAATGAGTTCTTTAAGTATTTTGTATGTGAATGTTTTTTTTGGATATGTAGCTTAAAAATATGCCCACCCTCCTTTTGGTTGTGTTTTCATTTTGTTAGTGTTTTTGTTTGTCGTGAAGAAGCTTATTTATGTGTAGTCCCCCTTGTTTTTTTTTGTTTAATTCTTTGTGCTTTCGATGTCACCTTAAACAATTTGTTAGTTTTTAATTATAAATGAGTATTAAACTTTGTCAAATGCATTTTCCACATCTATTGAGTTAATAATATATGCTTTCCTCATAAATACATGCATATTTATAATTTGTTCATATATAAATTCACTTTTTTTGGGGACTGTACAACATCTGGCTCTGTGATCAGAGATCACTCCTGATGGGACTCGGGGGTACCATTTGAAGTGCCAGAGATGTGTGCAAGACAAGCATCTATCTCCTGTAAAATCTTTCTGAATTATTTTGTAATTTTTTGGTTTGTTTTTGACCCACACCTGGCGATGGGGATACTCTTTGCAATCAGGAATTAGTACTGGCAGTGTTCCAGGATGCTGGGGATTGAATCCAGGTTGACTGCATGCAAGGCAGTGTCCTACCTGCTGTACTGTACCTCCATGAACCCACCCCCACAACCCCAAAGTATTTTTTGAACTTAAATTTTGGGTTTAAAATTGGGGGGAAAAAGTTCTAATAGTCAGCTTGACCAGCTCACTGGAGCCCCACACAACAGAGTAACTGATTTCAAGCCCAGGTAGGCGGTTCTTGGCAGTGAAAGTCACTGGGCTTTTGTGGAGATGGAGCTGGGGCCCCTGTTCCCTGCCTCTGTCCCATCCAGGAGGCCTGGTGGACCAACCCACGAACTGCCTCCGGGCTGTCGGCCATGATGCAGAGACTCAGACACACGGGGGAGAGCTGCCATCTGGCTCTTCCTGTGTTGCGCGGCCACTTTGCAGCTGCACAGTACATCAAACTAGTGGAAACCAACTATGTTCTAGAAACTCAGAAAATAAATTCAGGAACAGAATTTGGCCAGATTCTCCCATAACCAACAATAGGGAAGGAAATAGATTTATCAATAACATTGCCTTGTATGTGCTTAAATGGTCAATGTAATTAGTGTCAGCTGAGGGGGCAGGCAGGGGGTTGGGGTGGGTGGGAAATGAGGGTGTTTGGTGGTGGGAACACACTGGTGGTGGGAGTGGTGTTGAAGTATG
The DNA here is from genome assembly GCA_021461705.1 of Cryptotis parvus. Lineage (NCBI taxonomy): Eukaryota > Metazoa > Chordata > Mammalia > Eulipotyphla > Soricidae > Cryptotis > Cryptotis parvus. Next base: position 26,889 of record JAJIBD010024372.1, read on the forward strand.
AATCTATCAACAGTATTATGAAAACTTTTCTACTTTATAAATCACAGTGTTTTAATAAAAACGGAAAAAATATAGCTTGAAGCATCCTTTGCATCTCCTATTTACTTCCCAAACATCAATGGACCTTTACAATTTTGTTATAATAATCAGTTGTTTTATATTGGAGAAATAAAAATTATTTTGTACTGATTCTCTCAAAGTGTAAAAGACAGGTTGCTTGGCTTGGTGCCCAGTGAGAGATGTTCCTGCATTTTATTCTCAGTATCATTTGCTTATTCTCTGCGGGTTCAGAAGATTGAGGTAAACGATATTTCAGTAGAACATTAATTAAAATAAAGTGCCTACAATTGGTTGTCTTCCTCAGAGAGTTCTTTTCTTCTAATTATTTTATTTATAGGTTTGTACATGTATAATGTTGAAACACTACATTAACCACTTATACAAGATCTAGACTGTGTGAGTACAACAAAAATAGCAACTTCTTAGAATTAGTGGCAATCACATGATTTCGGTATAGTGATAAACTGTAATGTAAGTAGCATAGTGTGGATTGTTATGAATGAGCATTAGGAGGCCGGGTTTTCAATGGACTTTGTAGCATCCTATACTAATTAGCCTAAATGAATGAGTTTAATTTAGAATTTTAATTATTCATTAATTTTACTGATTGCTGTCATAATAATCATACAATTTATATCATATACTACTATCACAACCACTGTGGTTATATTAATGAATATTGGTTGAGTAAATTGCAAGGTGGAGAGTAGGGGTGTGTGTGTGTGTGTGTGTGTGTGTGTGTACGCGTGTGTGAGTATTCACTCAGGGTTTCCTAGTTGTGTAGAGGGCCTGGCCATGAGGGCTACATTTGTGATGATTAAAGAGATTGAACATGGTGCTTCAAGCATGCAAGGAATGTACTTCACTCATTTTAAACCAATTTCCAGGCCCCAAATGAGATTTTGAAGATTTTAAAAACAGAGAATCAAAATGCTTAAAGGGCTGAAGAGGCAGCACAGTGGATAAGGCACATGCATTGCATGTGACTGACCCAAGTTCTGATAGCCGGCACCCCATATAGTCCCCAGAGTCCTATGGGAATAACCACTGAGCACAAAATAAGGAGTCATCCCTGAGCACTGCTGGGTGTGGCCACCCAAACAAGTATGCCCCAAAGAAACAAGAGTCTTTATTTATTTATTTATTTATTTATTTATTTATTTATTTATTTATTTATTTATTTACTCATTTATTTATTTATTCATTCATTCAGTCACTTATTTATTTATTTATTTATCCACCTCTCTATTTATTTATTTATCTATCTATCTATCTATCTATCTATTTATTTATTTATTTATTTTTGCTTTTTTGGGTCACACCTGGCGATGCTCAGGGGTCACTCTTGGCTCTTTGCTCAGGAATTACTCCTAGTGGTGCTCGGGGACCATATGGGATGCCAGGGATCGAACCCGGGCTGGCATGGGCGCCACGTGCAAGGCAAACGCCTCTACCCGCTGGACTATTGCTCCGGCCCCAAGAGTCTTTAATTTTGTTTGGGTGGCAGGATGATTTGGGCCATTCCTGGCAATGTTGCTCTTGGCTCTGTGCTCAGGGGTTTACCCCTGGCAAAAGGTATTTTGTTTGTGTTTTGTTTTGGGGGCCACACCCAGCAGTGCTATGGGCTTACCCCTGGCTCTGCTCAGGAATCACTCTTGGTTTGAGGGACCGTATGTAGTGCTTGGGATAAAGCTGGGATCAGCTGTGTGCTTTGTGCAAGGAAAGTGCTGAACCTTAGGTACTGTCTCTTTGGTCCATCTTGTGTCTTTATCTCTTGCTCTGTAAAGATTGGACTGAGAAAAGGATCACTTATGGCTGTCAGAGTTGTAGCCAATGAACTGTAGTGGTGAATGAAAGTGATAGTAGGGGCTTTTCATATGCAGATGTAAAAAGCTAAATGACAGAAATAAAAGTGTTGAAAAGCACCAAAGTCATAGCAAGGATGTAGGAGCCAGGTCTGAGAGGAGTTGGAAATGCTTTACTTTTCCCCCTCAAAGGCACGCTTCATGAAGGAGCCCAGGTCTGAGAGGAGGAGAGATGCTTTACTGTTCCCTGCAAAGGCACATTTCATGAGCTGAACCCTTGCAGTGCTATCCTGTGTTCAGCCACAGCATGGACGTAATGCTGAAGGGAGAGCTTACGTGCCACTAGGAGGACAGAGTCAGGAAGAAACTGGGCTCCAGTCATAGTTACTAGACCAGCTCTGAACAAATTCTGCTGATTTCCTGTCATGAGAGGATCACAACCCCCTAAGAAACCATGGTCCAGGGTGGAGTGATAGCACAGTGGGGAGGGCATTGGCCTTGCATGTGACTGACCCTGTTTCAACCACAGGCATTCCATACGGTCCCTGAGCATTACAGGGTGTGACCCAAAAAAGAAGAAAATAAAAAGGAACCATGGTCCTAGGGAAGAGCTGTGTTCCCCTTTAACAGGAATCCTGACTCTCATGACATTCATAGTAAGACTGTGAGAAGTTTCATTTTCTCATTTTACAAGAAGACTGGGATGCGGTGAGGAATAGGAGACTCAGTATTAGCAGAGGGGCATGGATATGTTATGGGGTGAGGGGGCTGTTTTAATTATTCTATGAGTTTTTCCTCTTTTTTAAAGAGGAAAAACTTATGCCCAAAGGCCACAGGATGGCTGCAGTTGTTCTGGACATCAAGTCTGCATTCCAGGCCAAATTAAGTGTCTGTGTCATGAATTCATGTTTCTCATTGTATTACACAAGTACTCCTGGGTACATGGTAGCTAGGAAAAATAAGCATCAAAAGATGGGCTAGTTTCTATGTCAGTGGGAAATGAACGGAAGTGTAGGGCAGCTGTTCACAACTCCCTCTTTCTTTGCCCTCTTCTGCCACAGGCACACTCCTTTTAAAGATTCCCTTGTGAAGAAGGGAATCTTTATTTTCTCCCAATTAGACTGGGAAACTTGTGGATCTCTGACAGCATCCAGCAATGCGGGACTAAATAACATTTGTTAATGCAATAAAAACTAATGGCTTTTGGCTCTTACTCTCCGAACACCTATCACTGCAGTCCCCTTTACTGAGATACCATTCTGTAACTGATAAAGCAAGATCAAGCAGAGCTGGGCAAGGGCAAGAAATAGAAGGCTGTCTGGAAGCAGACTCCGGAGTCAATGGAGAGGGTAGGATAATGGATCTATTTGACATTTTCTTTTAATGTTGAGATTCCTGATTCTGGAAATGTAGGCTAATGATCAGACCAATCTTTCCGTTGTATATAATTGTAAAAGCTGCATGAAATAGACTTAAGACTTAAGCAGAGAGTAGTGCCCAAGGTCTGAGAGCAGCTTGGAGCTCAAAGAAGAGGTCTAGCACTTGCGGTGCATTTAGTCCAAGGGGCATTAGCTAATCTGGACGGGGTAGGGTGGGGAAGCTGTGAGGATGTTATGCTGATGCTGCCTTGTATGGCTGGGAGCAGCTAAGAGAGTGTAGTCCTGAGTTGGAAGTCCGAAGACCTGATAGAAATTCTGTCACAAGCTGGTTCTATGTGTGACTTGATCAAATTCATCCCCTGCACCCCCACCCCAGCTCTCAAGCTCCTGGAATCACGTGTGAGCGCTGCAGCTAACAATTCACCCCCGTTAGAGTCAGTCAACCAGGTTTGGTGTGTTTGGTGCTCTAAGATTCATCCAAACTACATCAGGGTCGGAAACAGATTCCATCTGGATCTGCCAATCATTTCCTGGCCAGCCTTCTATGAAACCCACATTCTGGCAGAAGGATAGGGATAGCTTCCCTACCTGGAAGTCCTCTACAAAGGAAGCGTTTCCAAGACGCTGGCCAGTGAGGTCAAGAATGTAGATGAGAATCAATAGTGTTTATTGAAAGTTGTATGTCAACCTGGGACCAGGCTCTGTTCTAGTGTCTTTTTATTTCTAGTCTCATTAAACATTTCTCAATAGACTGGTAGTTCTCATCTTTATTTTTCCAGATGAAACGAGGTTTAAAGAGGTTAAAAACTTGCAGCTACAATGGGGTCTGCGAAGGAGCATGCCATTGACAATTCCACAATGCTGACACCCATCACACAAAGGCGCTGTCGCTGTCTCTTGAGTCTGGAATAGTTCATACTCTAGTTTTCCAGTCTCAAGGTCAGATGGCGCGGGGCGAGAGGGGGAAGAAGCGAGGGAGAAAGCCGCGATTGGAGAATTTTCCCAGGGGGGTGCAGCCCGTGCATTTCAGCGCATTGTAGTGTAGCAAAATGCACTCGCCCCGGACTTGTCCCGAACCCCTCACGCGGCACTAGCCTTTCGGCCTCCCCCACATTTCCCACTGTGATGGTAGAAACTGCAATCTGCTCGAGGGGCGGCCGCCACCTTGGACCGGGGTCCCCACCACCCCTTCCGCCGCTTCGCAGCGCCCTGAGACGCACGTGTTCAAAGAGTCTCCGCCCCGCCCCGCCCGCAAGTTTCCGCCGCTCGCCCCGCGCCCCCGGGCCACCCACCCCGCGCCAGCCCTAGACGCCGCAGTCTCCGCCCGCCGCCGGGGAGAGCGCGCCTGGCCGAGCTGTGCCCAGGGACGGGGACCGAGCCCAGCCTCGGCGCCGCCGCCGGGGATCGCCTTGGCAGAGGCGGCGGCGACAGCAGCAGGTGGAGGCAGCTCGGCGTCCGCCAACGGATCCGCCCCTACGGCCGAGCCGGGCTGCAGCTCCTCGCCCATCCCGGCTCCATCCCGGAGTTTCCGGCGTGGGTGGGGTGGGAAACTTGGGTTCCCGAGCCCTTAATCCGGCACTGCCTGCTGGGGGCAGGGGGCCCGGGCGCGCCTAGGAGCGCAGAGGAGCCGACACCCGGGCGCACGACTCGGGGAACCTGACGCTCCCCGCAGCTCCCCACATCTTAGAGCTGCTCCCGGGAAGAGCTGGTTTGGGGAGGAGCCCGGAGTCCCCCCACCCAGTTGGAGTCTCTCCTTGGGTGCCTCCAGGGGCGGAAGGCTCCGGAGCGGCGCGCTCCCTACACGCTCCCGGGTAGTGTGGAAACGGGGTGCCCTTCCCTGGGATCCCGGGCGGCACTGGAGCTTCCGACGCGCTGCTTCGCGGAATCCTCGCACCCCCGCGCCCTGTGGGTCTCATATCGGCAGGACTTCGCGACCGATTTGGGTTTTCTTCAATTTGGGGACAGTTCCCGCCAACGTCGCCGGACGCACCTTTGCCGTTGGCTCGGCCGGCGGGGTCGCTCTATCCTCCCCGCGCATGTGGCTATTGGGCCCGGCGTCACTCTGTGCTGCCCTCCCCGCTTCTCGTAGGGGCCCTGGCTGCCTAGAGCCTTCCTCGCGCGGCGGGATTGGGGTCACCGCCGCCGGCATGGCCTTCACTTTCGCTGCTTTCTGCTATATGCTGTCCCTGGTGCTGTGCGCTGCGCTCATCTTCTTCGCCATCTGGCACGTGAGTAACCGGCAGCGGCTTCTAACTCTTTCATTTCCTATTTTTCCTCTCCTCACACTCAGCCTTGGCCACCTTTCCCCCCAGTTCCTCTGAAGTGCCACCCGGCTTCCCTGCACGGGACGCGTGAGGGCTTAGGCTGGCCAGCGCCCGCGCACCTAGGGGACACCTTGGTTCCCGCGTCCCCGCCCTGCACGGACACCTTTGGGGGCCTGGGCTGAAGGGCCTCGAGGGCAAGGGAGTAGTGACTACAGCAGTGTGTACCCCTCCTCCTTCCCTCTCTGCCCCCCCCCTCCTCCTCTCTTGCTGCGGGAGGCGAAGAAACACCGCCGTTGGGCCCGGCAATTAGTCAAGTAACTATAACAACTAAACATTTAAAATGTCAGCATCTGCGGTGGGTTGCAGCTAGACATAATTGGAGACGGAGTGGAAACACGACGGCAGCGCCTGGGAAGAGGAAGTGGGGAGGGGGCCGGCGGGCTTGCAAGGCAGCAGGTGATGGGGTGGGCGGAAAGGCAGCGGGACTGACCAGCGGGGACCCTGACAGTGGCCAGAGGGAGACCTGAGCTGTACTCCGTGAGCTTCCTCCTTTGCTCTCCAGACACCTGCGCTGTTCGGGCTGTTCGGTTGTCCACCTTCCTCAGCAGCACCTTCTGGTCCCTCCGTCCTGCCCCTCCTCCAGCGCCCCCCACAGCTGGGTGCAGGGGCTTTGTGGCTAAGCTTCTGACTTGCACAGACTATTGGAAAGTCTTAGCAGGCTCCGGTTCTGCAGGCCTAGGGGCGCTGCACCCATCAGAAAGAGAGCAACATCTGACAAGTGGGTGCCCCTGCCCCCCCTCAGCTCTGAGATTGTAATGCCCCCGCCAGAGCCGGTGGAGGGACCTGGGTCCCACGTTGTAGAAGTTGCTCAGCAGGACACCTTCTCCCAGAGACAGGAGCTTTCTGTTCCGTCTTTCTGGTGAGCCCCAAGAAAGGAAGTTGAGACCAGCTCCTTCCAGGCCAGCTTGTGGCCAGCCTGTGAGAGCACCCTGCAGTAGTGGGTGGTGACGAGGGAGAACATTGCAGTGTCTGAGACGTGGGTGTGGGTGCTCATGTTAGTGAGTGAGCGGCTTTGTCACCTGCTGCCCGAGGGGGCGTTTCCAGTGAGTGGCCCATCAGGAGGAGAGGGACCCAGGGGGAGGCTTCTAGACTGTCACCCCAGGCAGGTTCTCTGGGCATTTCCTTCCACATCTGGAAGTAGGTGTTCCCTGGGCTTCCCTCCCTGCTAAGGTGTGAGTGTGGGAAGCTCGGGAATGCAATAGAAGGAATTCCAGAACAGGAATTTGGGGGTTGTGATTTCTTTCTTCTGCCCTGGGATAACTGGGACTCATATCCGGTAGAAAAATTAAACCTTGACCATGGCTGGCAGTTAGTCGTGATTGGAAAAATCATTTAGAAGGGGGAAAAGAACTAAATCGATCATATCCAGACTGTAGTAGATTCCAGCTAATGCACTTGATTTTAGTTTTATTTATTTAGGTTTGGGTGCCACACATAGCGCTCGGGAATCGTATGGTGCCAGCAATCAGATCCAGGCCTCCTGCATATAAAATACACCCTTAGCCCACAGAGCTCTCTCCTGCCCCAGGAGTGCGCTTGGAAGGAGCTTTCTCTGCTTTTTCCACTGGGGCAGGTGTTGTCTTTTTGTAGTCTAGAGGGGTTAGTGACTCCCCCCTTCCCAGAAATTCTTTTGCTGTTTATGTTTTTATCTTGGCCACAGGGTGGCAGGAAGCAGAGAGCTCCATCAAACTGTCAGACTCAGAGTCCTCTGAGCTAGCCGGGAGTGGAGCAGGTAACCAGCGAAAATCATTTCTCTCACTCCGGGCAACACAATAAATAATTCAGGAGCAACTTAATTGAACGGCTGGTGTGTACCGCTGGTTGACACATTGACACCCAAGTTTTGGCCTCTGCTCTCCAGCCAGGTAGAGACCGGAAGTGGCAAGGTGCCAATTCCTAATGATAAAACAAATTCGTGCTTTTCGATTCAAGTGACAAGAGCAGTTTCCTCTTCTCAGCTGCCCACTCTTTTTGGTGGTATTTTCCCACCACTCTCCCTCTTTGCAAATGCAGCAGCCCAGAGCCCCTCCTGACACTTTGATTCCTGATCCCTGAAGAGGGAAACGTGAGACAAGAATTTCTCTGGGTTTTGATTTAGTGGTGGTGATATTTTTTTATTTTTTTAAACATTTTACTTTAGGTACCATGATTTACGGTACCGTTAATGGTGGGCTTCATGCATAAAACACTCCACCAGTGTCCCGATGTCCCCTCCCCTAGTCCTGACACCTCCCCCCCACCCCCACCCCCAGCCACCCATAGTAAACTTCTCCCTGAAAATCAGTTTCCAATTTCTGTTGCCTTTGGGCATTTGCTACTTCCTTACTTCCTTTCTTTATGTTGGTGGTTATGGTTTTAGCCCACAGGTAGGAGAGTTAGTTCTGGGCTAGACTGTGCTCGCTCTTTTTCCCGTGGCTTATGTTCCTTATATATTTCTGGATCTGATGAACCCTATTGATTGCTCAGCATATATTGACATTCCAGTTAATAAAATGGCCACTTAACTACACAGCAGTCAAAAGGACATGCCCTGCTGCCTAAGCAAGTATGGCACATTTTTTAAGACATAATTTTATAGCCCTGTTCAGGTGCAAAGGAAGCCGCTACCACTTGTTTTAGTATCTGTGATTTACTGGCTCTAGACAGGTGGAAAGGATTGCTCAGAGATGCCTCCAGTTCCTTCCACCTTCTCTTCCCTTAGGCTGTCCGGGAGCAAGAGTGGAGGGATGTGGCCAGCCACAAGGGCTGCATTTAACTCTGATCTGTATTACTATTATTATTATTGTTATTATTATTATTATTATTATTATTATTATTTGCTTTTTGGGTCACACCTGGCAATACTCAGGGGTTACTCCTGGCTCCATACTCAGGAATTACTCCTGGCAGTGCTCTGGGGGCCATATGGGATTTCAGAGAGCGAACCCAGGTCAACAATATGCAAGGCAAATGCTGTACTATCACCCTGTGTACTATCACCCTACCTGCTGTACTATCACCCTGGCCCCAGTATTTGTTTTTAAATGGAAATACTTCAGACCCCTAGTTTATATCAACAGCTAATTTTGAGTCCAGTATCACTTTTGGAAGATGCAGATAAAGGAAGAAATCATCCCCCACCCCAATCCCCAGCTTTCTTTTGCACTATTTCTGGCATTTTGCCTCTTACTGTTCAGGTACCCCACTAGTTCAGCCAACTGACAACTTACTGGTAAGGAAAGAGAATAGAGTGGTTCTGAAACTGGCCTGAGATGGCTCCCTAGGCACATTGGAGCTGGCAGTGGAGCTGAGCCCTGGGCTCTTTGGCCAATATTTTTTGTCTAATTCTAGTCACTGCCTTTGAACTTTAACCTACTAGTGAATAATACTTTTTTATTCAGACGGTTGCCTTTCTGTATATCGGTAAAATATTCTGAGTTGGAATTATGAATCGGTGTTATAAGAGCAGCATCATCAATAAGGTCCCCAAAATACTATGTGCCTGCTTAAATGAAAAAAAAAATTCTTTCTGGTATGTGTGTGTGCTTTGGGCCACACCCAGCTATGCTTAGAAATTACTCCTGGTGGTGCTTATGTGGTACCAGGAGTTGAACCTAGGTCTGTTGCATGCAAGCTAAGCATCTTAACTCCTCTACTATCTCTTTAGAACCCTAACCCCTATACTATCTCTTCAGTATCTTTATTTTATTTTTAAAAATAAAATTTGACCTTTCAGACAATTCTCAAGGGCTTTGGGGATTACTCCCCACTGGGCCACTCTGAAAGTGCTTAGGGGATTCCAGATCCACCCCAGGGTGCTTGGAGGACAGTACATGACAGGGACCTTACCTGGCTCAGCTACGTGAAAGGCAGCCACCTTAAATAAACCCTGTACTGTCTCTGTGGCCCCTATGTTCTGATTTAAAAAAGAGGAAATTTACCTTCTCTCTCCCTTCCTTTTAAAGCTTTTAAAGCTATACAGGACTATTTTCACAAAATTTGAAAATGTGGACATATAATGGAACAAAATCACCTCTAATTGTATCATCCAGAAAAGATTTGGGTCTTTCTTCCTGTTATTGTATATATGTATTTAAAAAAATCGCATTGGGATATTTCAAAGGGGATGGGGTGAGAAGCATTGGACAGGGTTTCAGATGCAAAAGAATATCTAGTTCCAGCCAATATGAAATGAACAGTGTTGATTTGCAAGAGCCCTTCTGCTCCATCCTGGATGAGCCTATTTGCAGACGGTCTGTTAAATAAACACAGGGGATGTGTTCTCTGACAAAATCAAAGATTCATTAATTCATTGCCATTTATTTCAGGTTTTTAGCTTAAAAGATTTTTTTTTAGTACCTAGAGTCACTTTTCAAAGTTGAGTTTTGACAACCTATACATAATATTAATTCCCAGTCCTGTTTCTTTCTATTCCTAGTGGCATTTGCTCTCAGTGAGTTTTAATGGAACCCGACAGATGAGAGCAAGTACATATTTACAGTGAGGCTGTTTTGCCTGGCACAGTGTCTTGGTAACTGAGCTTTTTAGCCAGTTCCAGCCTGTGACAGACTCAGCCACCGGGAACCGAGTGAACTTCTCCTTTTCTCAAATGATCCATCTGGAGCCCTGCGCTTGGTTGATGACACCTGGAGAGGGGTCTGGGATTGGCAATACCTGTTCTTACACTTGCTTTGTCCTTACTTGGTCCTTACCCTTTGCTCAGTTTGAGACCCCCCTCACCTGACTTCTCATTTCCCACCTCTCCAGCCTCTGGGATCCCTTCCCTTTCCCCTGTCTTGGCCCCTGTTCTCCTCTGTCCCCTGCCAGATGAAGGGAAACCTGGGCAGCCGCCACCTTCTCACTGTTTCTCCATAGCCTGCGGCAGTGCCTCAGGCCATGGAGGGGGCTCATTGGTTCTCCCAGTCATATCGCTGCTCTATCATCAAGCCTGCTCTTGCCACTGCTCCTGGAGTCCAAGGATAGTCGCACCCACTGATCTCAGTCCCTTGCTGCCCTTGGCTCGGCCTCTGAGCTGCTCCTAACTCCTAGGTGAGATCCCAGCCGGTTCTTGCTGGTTCCACAAGGCGTTTCTGGATCTCTGACATTTTCTCAGGGCCCCTGCGCTTGTCCTATACCTCACTACTCCCTCCACTCAGCAGACCTTCACTTCCAGCCTGCAGACAGGAGAGAGGTTCTGAAACTTTGATCTTAAGGGTGGACTCCAGTTTAACCCTCCCCCTATGATTTCTCCTTCCTCCCCACATTCAGAGGCTGCAGAATATTCCTCCTGCCTTCTCATTGCCCCTATGCCCCATTCCTGGGGAACATGCCTTCATCCTTCCCTCATCTTTTGTCCAGGCCCTTTGCGGTCCCCCACTGTGGTGTTTCTGATTGAAGTGAAGATCAGCCTCTTTGTTCCCAGGCCCTCCTGGGGCCTCCAGCTGTCCTGCCTTGGCTGAGAAGTTTGTCTTACCACATTCTGCCTCCTGCTCCTGCCTTTTATTCTTATAGGAAACACCACAAAGAATAGCGTATGGAGTCTAAAAAAATACTTCTTTGCATCCATCACCGGTGATTAGCAAAGCTAGTATCTTGCCTATTCTTTTTCTTTTGCTTTCTTCCCATTCCTTAAATTGTTTTTTAATCAATGGATTCTGTAGTTTGCAACAACACTGTCCATGGTTTCTCATGCACATAGCCCCAACACCACATCCTTGCTGTTCCCTTTAAAGTATCACATCCTTTGCGGGCCCCCTGCCTCATGCTCTCAGCTCTGCTCTCAGCAGGGGCATTGAGGGCAGAGTTTTCCCGGTAGTGCTTATGGAGGCTGTGGCAGCCATATGGCCGCTGACCCAGGCCCTGTGGGACTCCACGGTACCCCACAGTCATTCTGCACCCACCACATGTACATGTGCTTCACTTCTCACAGACCATTGGGGAACACCACCCGCATCTTGTTCGCTTTTCTCTAGCCACCAGCATTTCCCACATTCCTCCCTACCCTGAATCCTGTCCCAGACTCTGCTGCCTCTAGCGCTCACCTGGACTCCGTGGCAGAAGCTCACCAGAACACATCTGCTGTACTCTGATCACGCCAGTGCCCACACACATGCATACACAGCTGCAGAAGGCAATCCCTTCCGCCTCCTCTCCTCTCCCTCTCTCTACTTCCCTTTCCACCCTAATTTCCTTCCTTATAGCCATTGGTGCTCCAGGGCTATTCCAGGATCTGTGCTCTGGGATCAGCCCTGGGCCTTTTGCATGCAAAGTGTGGTCTTCAGGAGCTGGAGAGACAGTACGGGAGGAGGCACTTGTCTTGCACATTGCCAACACTGGCTCGGTTCCTGGCACTTTTGACCCCTGAGCCAGAGCCAGGAGTAAACCCTGAGCCCTGAGCTTACTCAGGTCCCCAGTTCTCCCCCTGACCCCCCATAAAGCATGCTCTCTGGCCCCAAAGGTGATTTTTTCTATCCTAGGAAGACCTCTCCATATTATCTCTAAGCATTTGTCTTCTCTCATCTACAAGCAAGTTTGAGCAGAAGGGGTGAGGCAAGTGCCCATTTTGTCTCCTCCCCCTCCTCGTCTCCCCATCCCCCCTCTCCTCTCCCCCCTCTTCCTGAGTTGTTCCTGTTCTTCCTCTGACTTGCTCCAGGCTAGCTGGGTCTGCAGAAAAGCCCTGCAGCCCTGATAATCCATCAGCCGTCCAGTCCCTGTGTCTCGGCTGGGTCTGAGTCCCAGTACCACACTGATCCACTGGATCGCATTTGTCTCTGTGCTTGAGTCCTCAGCACCATGCATGGAAGCGGCCCAGTGAATGGTACCCAGGGGACGGTAGCTGTCTCAGATGGGGCAGGTTATGCAGCCGGCCACACCGGACAAGTCCTCTTGTTGAGTGTTGTCCTGTAGGCAGCTGCAGAATCGCCAGGTCACAGGACACCACGTGGGACAGAGACAGTCTGCCAGAAAAGAGGAAGGCCCAGAAGCTGCAATTCTAAACTGCAGACACAGAGGGGCAAAGGCTCTTGTAGGAACGGGCAGGTTCAGGGTTGTGTCCTGGCAGAGGGGGTCTGGGCTGGCAGGGGACTGTGCAGGTTATGGAGTAGGCAGACAAACAGGAGAGGGCCCCGTGGCAGTGGAGTTCTTAAGTAGTGTAGTCATCCGGCCCTAAGGACTTCAGGACTTGAGCACAGGAACTAGGGCCTGAAGGCTTCACCCTGCGCCAGAGAAGGCTGGATCCCCCTGAGAGAAGCCCCAACAGGAACATAGGACAGGAAAGGAACTCTTCAAAGAAGACCTTCCACCACTCCCCAACACTATCCTCTTATCAAACACCTTAGCAAAGACTCTTACCTAGATAGAAGCCCCACATAGGAGCAGCTTGAGAAAAACCCTATAAAAGCCACCCGACAAGGAGGGCGTGCAGATGCTGCCTGAGCCCGTGTACTACTTGTGCTCGCGTGGCCCAGCACATGTGTTGCCCGCATCTCCCCTCTTGAGATGTGTTCTCTCTCTCTCCCACTCCCTCCCTCTCTTTTTCTCTCTCCCTCTCTCTCTCTCCCTCCCTCTTTCTCTCCATCCCTCCCTCCCTCTCTCTCCCTCTCTCTCTCTCTCTATCTCTTTTCCCCTCCCTCCTTCCCTTCCTAAAAGCCTCCAAATAAAAATCTGTTTTTACTTCACTGCTTGTCTCCTGAAATTCCTCAGAGAGGTAAAAGACAAGAACCTACAATGCCTGGGTAAGGCCTAGCCTTCCCAGTGGGTCCTGGGGCGACAGTGGAGGACCAGAATAAAAGTGACCCCCTCTCTCCTCCCTGCCTCACATGGCCCACCAACATCAGTTATATGTTTCCAGGTGCTGTCCTGTGATAATTTTAGTGACTCTCCACCTGGGGTGCGGGGCTGGTGGTTTGATGCCCAGCTGGCATTGGTATGTGTAGCCCAGGCGCGGGTGTTCAGCGGAGAATGCATGTGTGATTATGGATGGTGGCGAAACACCTGCTCCGCTCCCTCATCTCTTGACTCTATGGAGCCCCCTATGGCTCAGGAAGGGCTGATGTGTTTGGCATTCAGATCGCTCCAGAGTTGCTTCTTTTTCTAGTAGCTGGAGGGAACATTCTTAGGAAAATAAAGTGACCTCCATTAGTTTAGAAAAAAGGTATGAAGTCAGTGACAAAGGCAATTCTGTGGGTTTGGAGGGTCGTGTGGGGGAGACTGGCATCATTGGCCCAGGTGCCTACCCCTCACCCAGACTCGCTTTCCTCTCTTCTAAAGGCACTCAGAATGGAATCCGATTGATTCCCCCTAAAGGTCGCTGGGAACTCTTCCATACACAATTAAATCCTGATGAATTGATCTCTGTACCTACCCAGAACTTACTGATGAAGCTGGCAAATATTTTATGTATAGTATCGAAACGAGAGTAACCCTGGGCATGGGCAAAACAGTGACCCACCTGAATTCAAACTATAAAATCATGAGAAAGGCAGATGGATCATGATCAAGTAGGTCAAAGAGCCACGAGCATTTGGGGATGCGCAGTGCCCTTGGCTTGGACCAACTTCAGATACTGGCTTTGTGGGACCTTGCCATAGGTCCCAGGCTTGAGACTGAGGGTAGAACCTTGTGGGCCCACATACGATGTGAGCATGTGAGCAAGTTATTTTAGCATTGGAGGCACATTGCAAGCTGGCATGAATTCTCCGTCTCCTGGCTTCATGGCAGACACACTTAACCTGAACACCCTGTTATCCTTCACACAGGGACACACCAGAAACCTCTCCGGTCTAAGTCCTGCACCTCTTTCACTGCCAAGCTGCAGCCTCACTGTTATCAACCTCTTCACTCCACCCTCTGACCTGCTCCCATGAAAACTGGTGCTCGCTTACACCTAACTCGTGCGGCTTTGGAGAAGCCCTGTGTGTTTGTGTGCATTTGCAGCTGGGCAGGAACCGTGCACACAGATGGGAGACATGGGGCAGGTGGGAGAGGATGAAAGTCACCTCCTTGGACATGTGAACCAGCCCTGGTGGCTTTTCCCTTTGAAGACAAGTTTGGGGCGGTGGTGCAGGTTGGTGCCTGGGGCAGGGCACTGTGGGTGCTAGGGCCAGGGAGGTCTGTCAGATAACAGAACTGCTCTTGCCATCTGCTCTCAGAGTGACAGTGGGGCTCGGAGATATTACTGGGGTGAAGGCTTCATGCTTCAGGGGCACTCCACCACCACAGGCATCGGCATCTGCCTGTGACGGGGACCAAAGAATAGACCTCCAACCCACCTCCACTTTAAGGCCATTGTCTTTTGAATTTTCTTTTTAATTGAAATATAGATGCTGGTTTACAAAATTGTTTATCATACAGTTTCAGGCATGCAATGTCACCTCCATTCCTCACTGCCCAGTGACCCCAGGGTTCTGCCGACTCCCCAACCATACTCCTTGACTGATCCTTTTTAAAAAATTAATTATTGTGGTTTGGGTGGCAGACTTGAGAGTCATGTTGGCCCTGGTGATTTGATACCCATACAGGTGCCATCCCTTCCCCAAGGCTGAGCCCACGGCCCCTGACTTTGCCTCTATGGTACTTCCAGAATCTTCTTCCTTTCTTCGTTTTCCATTTCTCTCTGCTCTTTAAAACCATTGTCGAAAGTGAGCAGTTGAGTCTGGTCTGAGGATTTCTATGGGTCTCAGTTCTAGGGGCACCTCGAGGGTTGTCCATTTATTTCTAATTTTAAATCTCTGGATGCTGTGGACATGGGTAAGTGTGTGTCAGAGTGAACCCGGTGTTTCTGTTGAGTTTCCATGGCTGCAGTCAGTGAAGTCTAACTTGAGACTCAACTACCGCATTAGGGCAGCTATTCACTCCCATTGCTTCCCTTGTACTCAGTTCATTATTCTGGTTCTCCACCCAGCCCCCATTTTGCTGTGAGCATTGCAGTTTGTCTTTTGTTTGTAAGCCTGTCTCATTTGTCTTTCTTTTCTGTGCCAGATGAAAAAAATATTTTCCAACCTCATCAGCAAGATCTGGAGGCCGGAGTGATAGCACAGTGGGTAGGGCGTTTGCCTTGCATGTGGCCGACCGGCTTCCATTTCTGGCATCCCATATAGTCTCCTGAGCACCGCCAGGAGTGATTCCTGAGTGCAGAACCAGGAGTAACCCCTGAGCATTGCCGGATGTGACTCCACCAAAAAATTATTAAAAAAAAAAGAATAAAAAAAAGATCTGGCTTGGTATTTGAAGACAAATTCAGGATTAAAAATAAATTATTTTTAATTGTAGTCCATATACATCCATCATTTTAAGTATATAGATTAGTGCATGTTGAGTATCTAGGTTAGTGCATGAGCCCAGGCCCCTTATGCAGTCACCTTCATCATCCTCAGCACTTCCTGTGTCCCAGATAGCCTCCATACCACTGACCTCTCACTCCTCCGTCCCTCTGCCCTCCACCTGCACCATTCTATTTGCTCTCTGAGTTTGGGGACTCTAGGAGCCTCTTGCAGAACGACAGTTTTGTGTGCTTCTACGTCTGACTTCCTTCATATTGTGTTAATAATCTCAAAGGTCATCCATGCAGTAGCATGTGCCAGAATTTCCTTCCTTTCCATTTTTTATTTTTTGGTTACACCCAGCAATGCCTTCTGGGAACCATATGTGGTACTGAGGATAGAACCTGGGTTGGCTGCATGCAGGGCAGGTATCTTACACACTATACTATCTCTTCAGCTCTCCTTCCTTAACATTGAAGGTGATCCGTGGTGTTCGGGCCCCACATCTTGTTGGTTCCACCTTTTGGCTGTTGTGGAAAATGTGGTTATGAAAGTGGATGGATGTGCTTTCACCTAAGACCGTGCATTCTGCTTGGGTACATGGACACAAGAGTTGCAATGCAGGGTCAAATGTAATCTCACAGTGACGTTTTTGTTGCTCCCCTTTCTCTTGGCTTTTGTCTCTGCCATGTCAACTCTTTGCTCTTTCTTGATCCACTAGTCTGTGTTGATTGCTGCCTTCTTCATTTTTTCTAGGATGTTCCAATAATAGGGCCTGAACTTCCTAGATTTACTCGTTTGCATAAATATCTGGTCTCTTTTACTCTGTGACTCTGGAATACTTACTTATTTTTTCTTCAATTTTTACTGCGGGGGGGAATTGAATAGTTATAAATCTCCAAGTCTTAGTGTTGAATCCAAGTTGTCAGAAGTTATAAATACTCCTTAAATAGATTTCGCTGGAGAAAATTCTTGGGCTTTGCCTCACAGAGATTGTTTATAACCATAGCAATTTCTTCCAGATTTCATCAGGATGAGATTAACAGTGTTTTCTGAGATTGTAGGGCTCAGAATGATTTGAGTTGTGTGAGACTCAAAAAACTACACGACACTGGGAACAAAGGGTCTTCAGATAAAACAAATCTGTGTTTTTGAAACCTCCTTTTCAGGACCAGAGGGAGAGTACAGTGGATACAGCTGACCTGGGTTGAGTCTATGGCACCCTGTATGGTCTCCCTCGTCCCTCAAGGGATGATCTCTGAGCATAGTCAGTGTGAGACCTGAGTACCACTTGATATGGCCCCAAATCCCCAAGAAAACAAAGACACAAAACCTAATTTTATTTTTTGCATCAGTGGGTTCCCCCAAAGGTGCACCAATGCTTTCGGTGATGCCCAAGAAGGGGAGCACAGCAGGCCAGCGCAGGAGCTGAAGCCCCTCCTGTTCAGTGTCGACCCTCTGCTGGGTACTGCTGGAGCCTAGAGGGAAGCAAGTTGTCAGACTATAGGAGGCAATTTGGAGGATGACTTCATTTTCTAGTTTCTTTAAGCTGCCTTGAATCACAAAAGTGGTTTTTAAAAAAAAGATTTGTCAACATGTGAAACAACATGTAAAACATGTTCAGGGGGGTAAGGTTAGATCTCCATCACTGCACAAGGTTCTCGTAGAGCACTGCCAGAAATGACCCCCTAAACACTGCTGGGTGTGATCCCCCAAAATGTAATTATACTCATGCACGCATGCACACGCGCACACACACATACACACACGTACACACACACAATTTCTACCACCTCAGCAAAAATTCTATAGCTAAGCAAATTCCTTATTTGGCTGACATAAATTTTGGTCAGATGGAATTTGCTTTTCTTTCTTCTCTGGGCACTTGGGGCCCTGGCTTATCACTTAGCACTTATCTTCTCGTTGTTCATTGATTTGCTCGAGCAGGTGCCAGTACCGTCTCCATTTATCCCTGTCGCATGCAAGTGTAGCCCAATGGCATCTGCTCGCCTCCAGTAACACAAAGAGCCTCAAACAATTCAGGTTTTTCATGAAGAAGTCAGACTATCTCGTAGGTGGACGGCCACACATTCTTTTGATATCCTATGGAATCCAGTCAGTAACAGCTCTAGTCCAGTGGTTGTCCCTAAATCACATTGCATGTCCTGTCCATCTGATTTTCATCATCTTGGCAAATGAGAAAACATCCTTGATTCTTGATCATTCGTGGAGGTCGGAACTCCGGATTCCTTCTCTCACTTGAGTGAAGCGTGATACTCTGAGCATGACTCTTTCGATTCCTCTTTGTGATACCCAAATGGCCTTCTCATCCTGTTTTCGTAGGACCCAGGTCTCTGAGGCATATGTTAGTGCAGGAAGAATGGTGGAGTCGAAAAGTTGTGCCCGGAGCCAGAGGTTGTTGTCTTCTTTACCACTTTTTCCATGCTCTTGAAGGTGTTCCACGCTGCTCTCTTCCTCTTGCATAATTCAGATACTAGGTCGTTCGTCATGTTGAGTTCTCGACCTAGGTACACATAACTGCTGCATTCGGAGATGTTCATTCATTCCATTGAGAACAAATGGAATGGCAGAAACTAGTCCGTTTCTCATGAACAGTATCTTCTTGAAATTCAGCTACAGTCTAACCTTTCCACACTCAATTGTCAAAGTCGGCCAGCATTTGTGCCACTTGACTGATGTTTGGTGTTATTAGAATGATGTCATCAGCGAAGCTGTGGTAGTGTAGTTGCCGACCATCTATCTTCACTCCCATTCCTTCCCATTCCAGTTGTCACATGACATTCTCGAGGGTGGCACTGAAGAGTTTCAGTGAAACCCTGGCAGGGGTGGAAATGGTGGTAGATGGGAGAGAGGGAAGGCCTGTATGGGCCTTCTACATGGTTTGGACTGAAAGCATTAAAATATGCAGTTCACCACACATAATAATCTAGTCATCATTTGCTTTGTACTCTCTCGAGGTCAGGAAGCCCTGTTTGCATGGTAGGCCCTTGAGTGCGACCCACAACCTGAGGTGTTGCGGTGTTGCATTTTTCTAACACAACACTTGGTTTTCCGAGAGGGTTGGTTTTTCTCAGATGCTCTCTGACCAGAATGGAGTTTTAAGTTCCGGTCTGTTACAGGCTGTGGAAAAGAGAAATGTGTCCAGGATAAGTTTCCTTTTTCTTTTCTACAGTTGTTTAATTTTTTTCTTTCTTTATTAAAATGTTTGAGTATCTTAATTCATTTTTTAATTGAATCACCATTATATTCACAGTTACAAAGTTGTTCATGATTGGGTTTAAGTCATACAATGTTCCAACACCCATCTCTTCACCAGTGCACATTTCCCACTACCAAGCAGGAGAAGTTTCTGACTGAATTTCACACTGTGCTCTTTCTCTGGACCCGTTTCTTCTGGGAGAGAGGAACCATGTGCCAGGCCTCCCCTTAAACCCCAGGTCCCGTTCCTATGGTGCCTTTTCCATTCGCATGCTTTGAGGGTTGGCTTCTGGTTTCTCTGAGACTTCGATTTCTCTTGCTTCCTTTCTCCTGTGACTGAGCTCAGCTTCCAGGAGCTCTTGTCTGGCCTGCTGCTTCTGATGTCTGGTGGGCTGGTAGAGGGGCCTTCTGGACCCGAATACTCACTTTCTCTCCCTTTCTTAGATATTTGACCTCTTTGTACACATCTATCCTTTGTATCTATTTGCTGAAGGGTCCAGGGTTAGCAGTGAGGCAGCGCTTCCCTGTAGAGCCTGGCTGGACTTCCGGGGCAGGTCTGGGGAGCTGCTCTGTGTCTGTGTTCGCAGGGTCCATTTTACTCGGCTCCAGCTGTCCTGCCTGGGAAAATGCAGGGGAGGTGGCATGAGGCTGACTTCCTTTTCTTGTGTCCCCCTTCTTTTTTCCTTATTGGCAACTGATTCATGAACCCTAAAAAAAGAGTTGATAACGACATAGCCAGCTAGCTGAAGCAGCCCAGATGGCCTCCTATATAATAGAGACATTTGTATCTTGGATTTTTAAAAAAATGTATTTTTTAAATATGTTCTGCGAACCTTGTGAAGAGAAGGATGAAACTGCACTGAAGGACTGGGGGGTGTGGACTGGCCAAACAAGGAACATGAGAAGCCCCTTGGGAAGAGAAAAATTAGGAAATAGGCCCAGGGGTGAGGGGGAGCCAATGGGGGAGAAGGACATCCAGGGGTAGCACCCTGTGTGGGCTGGAGCTGCGTTTCCGGCGCCTGAGTCGGCCGGAGGCTCCTCCAGCTGGGAGTCAGCACGGCAGCTGTGGACACACAGGCGCCCCGTTTTTGTGCTGAACTGACAGACGCACAGAGGATCCTGTTTCCTTCCTCCTGGCTCATCAGTGGCCACGCTGGTAAGCCCCATATGACTTTTGGAAATTTGAAGAGCACTTTTTCTTTTTCATTTTAAAACAAAGAAGGGTGAACTGGGGCTCCTAATCACTGTTCAGGGGGCCCAGAGCCACTTCCACTGATACTCAGCCAAGCAGGCTGAGCGACTCCTGCAAAGGCGCAAGCTCTGCAGGGTAGGCACAGAGCTTGGTGGGGGGCTTCTTCGGCTTCACCCTTCAATGCTAGGATAGGAGTGTGTGTGGTAGAAGGGATCAAGCTGGGACTCCTCTAAGTGTAAGCCTTGAGTCATCTCCCTGGCTCATCTGTAGCACTTTTCATTTTCTACCTTGTCCTGTGTTCTCAGCCACAAGTGGATGGGGATTGGAAGTGTTGATCTGACCTGAATTTTCCTGAAGGTCCAGCTAGACATGGTAAGCATGGGGAAGGGAGTTAGGGGAGGGACTGACCACCACTCTGAGCTGGAGTGTGGGGCTCCAGTGGTGTGAGGGAGAGCTGGTGATCTGACCTGGGAACCAGATGTGGGAACCACAGGGCTACCCCATCTTTCCTGGACTGTGGCTAGCCTGGGATCATTATTCTGTTTTGAGGTTCTGGAGAGTGATGGAGCTGAGCTGAGGCAGCAAAGCGTGTATGTTGATGGAGAGAAGCTTTTTGACATCCCTTTTCTCTCACTGGTTGTGAGAGAACCAAGAGTTGAGGTCTAGAGAGGAGCTGGTGGCCAACGGGCTGGTGCTGCCATGAGTGACTCTCCAGCAAAGAGTCTGGGTCAGTGGTGCTGACCCAGACCCTATATTGCCCAGGCCCTTGTTTCCTGTGTCAGGTGAAGGAGCTGAATGAGTGATTTTTATTCAGCTCCAGAATTTTCTTTCCCTTCCATCTTTCAACTGGCATCTTTTTTTGTTTCTTTTTTTTGGGCCACACTGGTGGTGTTCAGGGCTCATCACTTCTGGCTCAGCACTCAGGGCTCACTCCTGGCATGTTTCAGGGACCATATAGGATGCCTTGAACTGAACCTAGGTCAGCCATGTATGAAGGCAAATGCCTTCCCCATTGTACTATGACTCCAGCTCAGCTGACATCTTGATTTCTGTCTTGGTTTTTCTATGGGCTCCCTGGGCATGCGGTGTCACACGGCCCCATTCGTTCTCAGATCTCCATTCTGCACCTATTCCTCAGAATAGGGTTTTGAGGAAAGAAGTTACAGTGCCTGTGACTGGGTGGGAAATGTTACAAAAGACTTGAAACCACCAGTAACCAAGAGCCCGATGATGGTGGCTGCTTTGTCTGTGTCCTTGACATTCCTTTGAAGGATGGTGCCTCTCAGAAGCTGGGTCTGGGCTCCACTCCCAACTGGTCCCTCTAACAGGACTGTGGGGAGGAGTGGAGACGAGGGTGGAGGAGGTGGGTGACCTGATCAGGGCCTCACATTGTTGCCAACTTCAGAGGGGATGAGGCTTTCTCTAATATTGGCTCTAGAGCAGGAGAGAGAGAGAGCACAGCGGGGAAGGTGCTTACCTTGCACACGGTAGACCTGGGCTTGATTCCTGGCATCCCATCTGGTTCTCCGAGTCTTCCAGGAGTAGTTCCTGAGCACAGAGTCAGCAGTTACCCCTGAGCACTGGTGGGTATGGTCCAAAACAGGTAAAGTAAACAAGGAAGGGTTGAATCAGTGCTATAGGTGCTGCAGGACAGGGCCTATGGGGAGCCATAAAGAACCTGTCTCCGTCTCCCTCATAGTGCACAGCCTCCACTCTGGCCCCATCAGAGTGGGGCGTCCTGTGGAGTGATCACCAACCACCACTCCTGTGTTCCATCTCTGTCTTGCCATCATGAAAGCATCTGAAGCAGCTGGGTGCCATGTTTCCCTGGCACCCTGGCATGTGCTGAGCCTGCAGCCTTGCTAGCGTCCACTGGCCAGAGCTTTGCCAGAACCCAGCACAGCACATGAACAGTCTTGCTGCGACTCAGGGACGCCATGTTTCTTTGCATGACCATCGCAGATTTTATACCGAATTTACATTTTTTCATTTGTTATTATTGCAATTTAGGTAACAGGCTTGCCATAATATTAATGTTTATGGTTCTGGTGTGTCAGTCATCACAACTCAACCTGATGGCCTTCCACCTCCTTTTTTAGGTAGGGATTTGAGCTACACCTGGTGGTGCTCAGGGCTGACTCTTGGCTCTGTGCCCTGGGATAAATTCTGGAGGGGCTCAGGAAGTCATATGGAGTACCATAGATCGAACTGGGGCCAACCATGTGCAAGGCAAGCACCTAAATGCCTGTCCCACCAGACCTAAATCCACCCTAGTGTTACTTCTGTCCATCTCTACAATTCCTACCATGACACCATCCTCTCCCTTGGTAATCTTATTTTTGTAATCCAGTATCACTGTATCACTGTCTTCCCGTTCATCATAGAATTGCTCGAGCGGGCCCCAGTAACATCTCCATATGTCCTGTCTCATGCAAGTAGAGCCCAAGGGCACCTGATTGCTCCAAGAACATAAAGAGCCTCAAACCATTCCATCAGGTCATGGTAATGAGGTCTATAATTGTTACTGGTATTTGGCATATCAAATATGACACGGGTAGCTTGCCAGGCTCTGCCGTGTGGGTAGCATACTCTTGTAGTCATCTCAAAATCCAGCATTTATTGATGAACCACACGGCCGCTTGGCGGCACAAGCCGAGCTGTGATAGGCTGGTCTTCTGGGTGGAGTTCTTACAAGGGGAAGTCCGGATGTGGAAAATGGAGGTCCTCAGGGAGTGGGGGGTCGTCTGGCTTGTTGCGAGGCTCTGCTGGGTGGCGGGCCAGGGCTAGAACCCGCCATCCCTCCCGGGCGCCTCATGAGCGGCTGGGCACAGGGAGAGCCAGTAGCAGCTCTGCCCCATGTCTGTGAGTCCAGTATGCCAATTTTTTTTGGGGGAAGTGGGGTATGACCATTTTTAAGAAGAAAGGTATGCCAGAATTAAAGCAGGATGGAAAGATTGTGTGGGAGAAACAATTATTTGGTGAAGTAACTAAGGAAAACAGCACCTGCACGACTTGGGTCCCCTAACCTGTAGAGTTCAGATTCTCAAGGGTGCAGGAGCCCCAGTTCTTCTTTTACTCCCAGGAAAGCCCATGATCAGCCTCTGTCCAGAGAAGCCCCCAGGGCCGCAGACATCTGTGTTGGAGCCTCTCTCCAAGGAAATCCCCAGGGCGGCACATCCAGATGGCACAGAACTGTTGTGCTCAATTTCAGTTTCCTACTTCATACAGGGGGTCCCCCCCACAAGCCCTCTCTGATGCCCCCTCCCATGCCTCTGCCCCCTGAAATCCTAGCACCTCTGTCTCAAGGAGCAAAGCCAAAAGTTTCACCACAAGTGAGGAAGCAATTTGGTCTGTCAAGGGGAGGTCATGTCCGTGGCTCAATCACACCGTGTGCAGGTCCCTGGGTTAAAGTGAGGGTGTCCTGGCCAGGATGGTCATGAAAGAGCTAAGTCAGCTGTGCAGTGGCAGCATTGTGAAAGGGCAGAGAGGAGTGACAGTTGGTCTGATAGTTCCAAGCCGCTGAGTCCCACTCACCGGCTGGGGCTGGGGCAGACCTCAGGTGATCCTGCTGTGCGCAGTGTGTCTGCTCAGAGAGGCAGATTAGTCTCCGCAGCAACCCCATCCCCTCCTGGTTCCCTCAGTTCCTTCTTACAGCACAGCACTGCATGGTGGGGGGCTAGGCAGAGAGTAAAGTGGGTAGGACACTTGCCTCGCTCACAGCTGACCCAGATTCGATTCCTGGCACCCAGGATGGGTCTGCAAGTCCCACCAGCAGACATCCCCTGAGCACAGTGCTGGGAGTAAGTCCTAAGCACTGCTGGGTTGGCGCCCCACACCAAACAAAAACCAAAACGAACAAACAAACCCCACAAAGCACCAAGTGGAATATTTTGTTGACGAAAAAGAAGTCAACGATACAAGACCCAGTAAAGGATTTGGGGTGCAGGGGCTCAGCTCGCACAGGCGTGTTTTAGAAATGCCACAGCAGTGAGTGAGTTTGCTTCCTGTTTGCTGATTCTTCTACATGTCCGTGAACATGGACATGGTGAGAGGGCGCTCCTTGATGGACATGGTGCACGACAGCATACCTGGATGGACATGGTGCGAGAGGGCTTTACTGGATGGACACGGTGAGAGAGAATGTTCCTGAATGGACATAGTGAGAGAGGGCATTCCTGGATGGACACTGTGAGAGAGGGCGTTCCTGGATGGACATGGTGTGAGAGGGCGTTCCTGAATGAACATGGTGAGAGAGGGCATTCCTGGATGAACACGGTGTGAGAGGGCATTCCTAGATGGACATGGTGAGAGAGGGCGCTCCTGGATGGACACGGTGAGAGAGAACATTCCTGAATGGACATGGTGAGAAAGGGCGCTCCTGGATGGACACGGTGTGAGAGGGCATTCCTGGATGGACATGGTGAGAGAGGGCGTTCCTGGATGGACACGGTGCAGAGAGAACATTCCTGAATGGACATGGTGAGAGAGGGTGTTCCTGGATGGACATGGTGTGAGAGGCGCTCCTGAATGAACATGGTGAAAGAGGGCGTCTCCTGGATGAACCACGGTGTGAGAGGGAGTTCCTGGATGGACACGGTGAGAGAGAACATTCCTGAATGGACATGGTGAGAGAGGACTTTCCTGGATGGACACGGTGTGAGAGGGCGTTCCTGGATGGACATGGTGTGAGAGGGTGTACCTGAATGGATATGGTGAGAGAGGTTGTTCCTGGATGGACACTGTGTGAGAGGGTGTTCCTGGATGGACACGGTGAGAGAGGGTGTACCTAAATGGACAGAGAGGCGTGGGGCTCTGTATTTCAGGCCAGAGCTCCTTCTCCAGGACTGGGTGTTCATCCGGCCCCTCTGTATTCTTTAGCCCTTAGACGTGGTGGCTCTGTCTCTGCAGCTGTGCGTACCCGTTGCTCCTAATTCCTGCGCTGCTACTTATGGGTTTTGTGAGGATTGTTTTCCTGATGGGGCCAGGAGATGGGGATGGAAGGAAGTGGACACGTGCCTGTCCCCACCAGCTGCTGTGTCAGGCAGAGCCAGAGGAGGACATGGCGCTTCAGTGGCCGCTTCTCTTCTGATCTCCTTGAGGGGGTTTCTCTCCCGGTGAGCCGAGGTCTCCCTCTGTGGGCCTTGCACCCCAAACATGCTGGCTCAGAGAAGTGAGGCGGAGCTGTGCTCCTGCTTCCCTGACGCGCCCCCTGCTCCCCCTCTGACAATGTTCTTCACTTCTCCTTGGGTACGCCAAACTTATCAGAGCAGGGGGTTATTTCTACCAGTGTTATGCATTGGGGTCCCCTGTCTCCTGCCTCAACTTGCTTTGGGCTGGCCTTTCTGGAGGTTAAGCACTGACCCCGGGCTGATTTGTAGGTCTTTGTGAGCCCCACTGGGGAGACCAGACCCTAGCTCCCATTGTCGTGGTCGTCGCAGGCCGGCAGGACAGCAGGGGCTGGGAAGCTTCTGTGTCACACGCTGTCAGCCCCAACCTCTGTGGGGCAGGTGCCGACCATGTGGTACTGTGTTCTTGGGGCACCCAGACCCTCCCTCTATGTTCTTGGGGCTCCCCAGGCCCTCTCTCTCCTCATGTTTCAATCGATCCCTTGGCCAGGCTGACATCATCCATCTGTACCTGGACCCTCTGCCCTGTTTTTCCATCAGGCTTGCGTACCTATACCCAGACCCTCTGCCTTGCCTTTCCATTGGGCTTTGGTACCTGCACCCGGGCCCTCTGCCCTGCCTTTCCCTCAGGTTTAGGTACCTGCAGTGTCATTTTTTGCTTCCCTCTTTACAGGGGAAGTTCAGTTTGCTTGGAGTGTCCATACTGTCCCACATTGACTTGGAAAGAAACGGGAACAGGTGCCACATGCCACATAGGGTGCCTGGGATAGAAAGTTGTCATGGGTTGGTGCTTGAGTCTCTTGTGGCCAAGCTGTGGAGGAGCTAGCATTCACCGGGAGTCAAGTACCGCCCCACCCTGGCTGACTCATGGGCAGGTAGGGCAACCTGGGCCTCCACTGCATACCCAGGTTTGCGACACTTTCAGGTCTGGTTTGAACCAACTGGGAGGGTTGGTGGAGACTACAGGGGTGCAGGCAGAACACTGAGATTCTAGGGAGCAAGGCTTGGGGACAAGATTGCCCAAGCCTTCATGCTTGGACAGGGTCAGCGTTTCTAAATAAGTGCCGGAGGCTCCACACACCCCTTTCTGCTGCCCATCAGGATGCCCTCCCCAAGGCCAGTGGGTTTTCTTCTCCCACTGTGGACCCTTTGTTCTGTTGTCCTGTGCATGCTGGGCTAGCTGAGCTAGACTTCACCTTGACTTCATCAGCCAGTTTCCTTCTCTGAAAAAGGCCTGTGTCTGGGTTGGGTTAGTCATTTCGTTCCGCTTGTTCCCCGCATCCCCCTTCGCCACCCCCATCACAGCATGTCTCCACAGGGCTTGGGCTGGCCTGGGACTTGGAGCTTGGTAAAGCCCTTATAAGTTGGTCTCACAGGCAGAGCAGTGTTTGGAGCTGCAGCGGGAAGCACTGGGCCTGGGAATCTGCCATCCCACTGCTCTCTTGAGTCTGCTCCCAGAACCGCACGGCTAGGCTTCTCAACCACCTGGGACTTTACACTCAGTTTCACTTCATGTCTGTGCCTCTGACGTCTTTGCAGCCCAGCTTTCTGTTGATCTGTAGTTCTGGTTTCCTCCTCCACCAGTGACCCACCATTTCCCTCCTGCTCACTGACTTGTCTTTGACACAGGCTCTGTGGCATCTCCCAGGTGAGCTAGCTGTCTGCTAGTCTGTCCATACATCCATCCACCCATCCATTACCTTTCACCCATGATCTCCATCTTTTAATTTTTTATTTGAGTCTTTTTTAAATTTTATTAGACCACTCTGAGATAGAGACAGACACGGGCAGTTATAGACCTCATTCCCATGACCTGATGGAATGGTTTGAGGCTCTTTATGTTCCTGGAGCAAGCAGGTTCCCTTGGGCTCTACTTGCATGAGACAGGTCATATGGAGATGTTACTGGTGCCCGCCGAGCAAATCGAAGATAAACGGGAAGACAGTGATACAGTGTATTCTGAGATAAACAATTACAAAACTGTTCGTGATCAGGTTTAAGTCATACACTGTTCCAGCACCCACCCCTTCACCAGTGCACATTTCCCACAACTAATGTCCCCAGATTCGCTCCCCCATCCCCAGCCTGCCTCTGTGGCAGGCACTTTGAATTTCTCTCTCTCTCTCTCTCTCTCTCTCTCTCTCTCTCTTCTCATTGTGGCTTGCAATACAATACATCATTTAGAGGTTATCATGTATATCCCTTTGCCTACAATCAATGCTCAGTTCTAGGCTGGTATTACCATTTCCAACAATTATTAGCACACTGGTCCCTTCTCTGTCCTACTTAACTTCTGACTCCCACAACTTGCGGTAGATTCCACCTACTGACAAGTCCTCCTTGATTCATCTTTTTAATCTCTATCCACCATCACTCATCATCTGTCATCCGTGTTTTAATCTCTATCATCTATTAGCTGTCATTTTACCATGTTATCAATCATTTATTTGCCTACTTATCATTCATCTCCATTGTCTATTGATCCATATATGTCTATTCATCTATTACCTGCATCTATAGGATCTGTTCCATTATCTGTCCTTCCTCTGTCACTCATTAATCATCTTGCTGTATGTGTCTGTCACCTGGCTAGACACTCATCACCTATGTGTCTGTGCATCTATGAATGTTTTTCAGTGGATGGATGTGGAGGTGAATGGCATTTTCAGTGGATGGATGCGGAGGTGAATGACATTTTTAGTGGATGAATATGGAGGTGAATGGTGTTTTCAGTGGATGGATGCGGAGGTGAATGGTGTTTTCAGTGGATGGATGCGGAGGTGAATGGTGTTTTTAGTGGATGGATGTGGAGGTGAATGGCGTTTTCTTAGCAGAGCAGTCCTTGCAGTTTTGCTCAGGCAGCATCTTGTTTTGATTGCTTGGTCTGTGAATTTCCCCCGACACACCTCCCTTCCCGAAAGGAGCCCTGAAAACGGGAAATTCACTAAAGGCTTTGCAAACAACAACATCTGAGGTCAGATGCATCTCTGACCTCAGTCTCCCACGCAGGGTGAGAGTCACCATCTCACACAGACCTCCCAAACCCATAGCCCTGTGATCTAAGGCTCTGTGATTCCCACCTGGGTGGAGACCCCGCGGTCCTGTTCATAGCCCCCCTCCCTGACAGCAGCTGCAAAGTTCCTGAGAGACATCCAGACCCGGCATACCGTGCATTCAGCGTTCCCTGCAACCCAGCCTCAGCCCACCTTTGGGGACTCTGCTTCTCTTTGGGGATGTGTGTAAAGCGAGGGGGTGTCCTGGCAACAGCTGACACTCCTCCCTGCTCTAGTGCTAGAGAGAAGCCTGACACCCCCCATAACACCTCCTGGCTCCTCATCCTCAAGCAACAGTTGCCTGTGAGGCAGTTTGAGGAGCCAGGAGGAACTCCAGACTCCTTCCCTACCAAGCTGTGCTCTGGCCCTTCTCCACACAGGATGCTGGTGGCGGGCTTGGGGCAGCCACGTGTGCATGCTCAGCTGATTCCTCTCCAGCAGCCCTTTGTGTCTGCCTCTCAGGAGGCTCTGAATAATTTATGTAGCCCTCAGCCTCCTCCCTGTCTTTGCCAGCTGGTTTCTGCTCCTTGGGGTCTGGGCTAGGCAGGGAGTGAAGAGGAAGTGACAAGAAAAGCCTTATCTGGCCCCGCCCAGTGTAAGCAGTGGGCGATGGTGAGGCACTGTAGCTAGCATCTGCCAAGATGCTGTCTGTGGGTATCGTTGCCAAAGGGCTGCCCAAGTCATGGGTCCAGCCCCCCACCACCCCACTCCCCTGCCCTTAACAGCAGGGTCTCTGGGGTCAGCGAGGCTCTCAAGGTCATTTCACTTTGCAGGTACAACTCTGCATGGAGGCTCCTTCTCAGTGCTACCAGGATGGGAAGATGTTGGCTCAGAGAGCTGGGGTGTGGGGAACTGGCCTGTGCCTTCTCACAGATCCTACAGTTGTTGCATCTGGGCTGTCGCCTGAGGCTGAATGTGCCCCCTCCCGGCCCCCTGCCTCCCGCAGCACAGGCTTGCAGCACCTGTCTGAGGAAGACAAGGGTGGCTGAGAAGTTTCTTTCGTTGTGTTTTGATTTTTGAGCCACATCTGGTGGTGCTCAAGGGTTACTCCTGGCTCTGCACTCAGGAACTGGCTCAGGGAAACATATGGGATACAGGTATAGAACCCGGATTGGCCGCGTGCAAGGCAAGTGCGCTACCTGCTATACTATCAGGGAACTCAAGTTCTCTGGCAAGGCCTCCTTGCCCATCCAGAAAGATCCGACCCTCCTGGGCATCTGTCTTTTCTCAACTGGTCTCACTGAGTCCCTACTTTTACTCAGTGACAATCACCCCCATCTCAGGTACCCTGGGACTTAGCCCTGTGGGTACCCCAAAGAACTTCCCTTTGACTCTGCCTGAGTCCTCCCCCTTCTCTGGAGAAATAGATCCTTATCTGTGCCTTCTAGCCATGTGTCTCTTGCTAATCCCCCAGACCTCTCAGGCCCAGAAGGAACCCAGGACTCACCAGCCTTGGGATTTACCAATTTCCTGGTGTCTGAAAACAGGAAAATGTTGCTCAGAGCAAAATTTCTACAGCTGTGGCTTCTGCTCCAGCCATGTAAGTGGATTCTAGTCTATTCTGAGCACTTGCATGGTCCTAACGTGTGTTGGGCGAGAGTCCCCCTAGCACTTTCCCTCTCCCGGCAGACTTCAGTTTCCCTCTGTCATGTTCTCCACTGTGTTCTTTGGTTCATGGTCTGGTTCCTTCGCTCCTCTATCAAGATGGGGATATTGGCTTGCCTCCTTCCGCTATATTCCCATTGGATTGTATGATTTGTGAAGAAAGTCAAAGGAGCAGTCACAATTCAGCCACCTGTCCATTGGCTGCGGTCAGCACCCGCCTTTGTATCTTCTCAGCTCACACTGTCCTTCCTGCTCTGTCGTTCTGGTGTGGAGATACAGATCAGAGACAGGTGGGGCGCTCACTGTCTTTGTGGAATCGTGAAAGCTCTCTGTTTCATTGCCCCTATAGCTTGCACTGAGGGTGGTTCCCCTTAGGATTCTGTGTCTGGTAATTGCAGGTCAGTGGTTTTCAGACTTTGGTGCAACTTGACCACTGGGAAACTCACAAAGTTCACATTTTTCCACTCAGTTTTGCTCCCTTGCTGATGGCATCGGGATATTTGTTAGATGTCTTTTCCCTAATGCCCGGTTATAGGGTACTCATAGTAGCTGTATTTGGTCCCAGTTTCCCTGCACTGCCCCTGCTGAGCAGCTCATTGACCCACAAAGACTTCCCTCCGTCAGACTCTGCTATTTTCTCCTTTCCACAGGAGAAGGCAGGCCCCGGAAAGGTTGCTGTGGCACAGCCACCATGGACAGCCTGTTAGTTTTACTTTTAACTACAGATGGAAACATGGGACCAGGAGCTTCAGGAGTTCTTGGAGGTGAGGGCAGGCCAGTATTGCCTCTGCAGGTTGCCAAGCCAGGGTTGGCTTCGTGTTCTTACCCCAGAGTACACCTCCTTCGTACTCTCTGCTCTATTGCAACTTCTGGGTAACTCTTTCATTCCTCCTGTGCTCTCAGGTAGAGATTTGGTGGTGGTGGGGGTCCATCAAGCAGTGCTAAGGTGGCCTGAGCACTCCTGGTACTACCAGGCTAACCAGGCCAGGCAGCTCACTGCAAGAGCCTGAGGATGAAGAGCTTCTTGCACCGTGTGCTTCTGGGGACCACCCCAGCATCGCTTATGGGGGTCTAGAGCAAGGCTTGGTTGATGCCTAATCAAGAGCTACCTCCCTGGACATCCCTCCCCTCAAATATATACAGAGAGTGATTGAATTTCTAATTTTTCATCCTAGAACTGTTCTTAATTAGAGTAGCTCAGATAGGAAAAAACTCAAAAGATGGTGGAGTTCTGCCTCTCAGACCAGAAGGCTTGACCCAGCAGATGAGGTTAGGCAGAAAACTGGGCCACTGTGAACCGAGGCTGTGCCTCGAGATAAGACCTTCTAAGAGTGCTCTGAAAGGGTTCTCGTGACCATGGCTGAATATGGAAGTTAGGATGTATCCCTCTTGTCCTGAGCTTCCTGAAGGGTCCCTGATTTCTCCCTGTTTCCCAGCTGTGATCTGGTTGCTCTGACATACCTATGGCTTTGGTGGTCTGGGTGTGGCTGAAAGCAGGCATTGGAGAGCATGCCCTTTGCTTTTGGCTCTTATTTTCATGGCCTCAAATGCAGCCTGTGGTCTACAGTGATCAACTTTCCTTAGGAGCCCAGACTGTGGGCATGCAGGGCTGACGGTAGGACCACAGGTGACTGGGGAAGCGGACACAGTGTGAGCAGTTGCAGTTCCGTATGATGGTTGCTGGGTCTGTCCATAGAGCATCTTCTCTGGTGTCTTTTTCAGACCTCGGTGTCAATTACATCTGCACACAGGCTCGTCTCCCTAGGAAGCAAGAGAGAATGCTGTAGGTTGTTATGTAGACCTGCCCCAGTCACTTAACTTTGACCAAGCGGGGTGTTGAGTGGTGGAGGTGGGATCATGTGGGGGTTTGCTGAATGAAGCCAGGCCTGCTCTCCTAAAGGCCAGTTGCCTCCCTTATTGTGGCTCGGATGCGCAAGCACCTGGGGCCAGAGTGCAGTCCAGTTGGGTCAGCTCTTGTGCCTCCAGACTGGCAGGTGAGTGTTGGGTGACCTTTGAATTGTGGTCAGCTCTGAGCGGCCCTGTGCTCCTTCTAGAGGGAAAACTCCCTGGGTCCAGCTGTGGGTTCACCTAGATTTTAGTCACCGTTGCATCGTCTGCTCTGGGCCTTACACATGGCAGCCAGTCTACCTGTGTTCAGTGACTGCATGTGTGGTAGAGATTGAAAATAACTTAGTGGGACAATTTTCCACCCAGGGTGGTAGCTATGGAGACAGACGACAGACATGCAGGGTGGCTGGTATTGGAGGTCCCCTGACCCAAACATTTTCCCTGGCTTATAGCAAGATGTCTTTGTTGAATGGAAACAGCCTGAAAGTCTAAGTAGAGACAAAATTATTCTGATAATCCTTTATTTATTCTTAACTGTTTGTACTGACGTTTCTCTTGCCTGCTGCAAGTGGGTGCTAGAGGTGGTCCAGGAAACTGCTGATGCTTCTCAACAGTTTTTAAACGTTTTTAATTGTATTGATTTGTTTTTTAGTAAAGACCTATCATTTACAAAGTTACTGGTGGTTGAGTTTAGGCATATAATATTTCTTTTTTTATAAGTATTTTATTATACCACCGTGAAATATACAATTACAAACATGTTCATATTTGGGTTTTGGTCATACAGTGTTCCAGCACCCATCCCTCCACCAGTGCCCATCTCCCACCACCAATGTCCCCAGTTCCCTCCCCCTACCCCAGCCCGCCTCCATGGCAGGTTCCTTATTTCTTTCCTTTCTCTCTTTCTCTTTTCCTTCCCTCCAGACTATGGATTACAGAACATACATTAAAGGGTTGTCATGTGTATCTTTTTTTAGGCATATAATATTTCAACACTAGCCCAACACCAGTGTCAACTTGCCTCCATCAATGTCCCAGATTCCCTCCCCACCGCAACCCCCAACCCATACCCGCCTGTCAACGTGACAGACACATTACAAAATT
Organism: Cryptotis parvus; assembly: GCA_021461705.1. Lineage (NCBI taxonomy): Eukaryota > Metazoa > Chordata > Mammalia > Eulipotyphla > Soricidae > Cryptotis > Cryptotis parvus. The sequence continues at coordinate 59,842 of JAJIBD010024372.1, forward strand.
TCAGTGGTTGCAACTTAGAGCTCATGTTTTCAGTGTTGTTGTGTTTTGGATATACGGCTACATCACTCAGCCATATCACCTGTATAGCGGAAGCCCTGAAGCCTGTTCATCCATTACTTCCTGTTATCCTTCCCCCCCCAACATCACCCCCCCCCAAATTCCTTTAATTCTTCTTTGTGCTCTGTCCTCTCTGAACAGACTGAACAGTTGGGAGCTTTGCCTTCAGAGACCCAACTTTTTCCCTTTTCCGTGCAGTCATGCTCATCCGTGACCACTAGAGGGCCAAGGCTGTTGTGCACCAACTAGGCCTCCTGTCCAGATGTCTAAGGAAACGGAGAGATGACGTCCGTGATGAAGCCTAGCATAAGACCTGAACGCACACATGGTCAGGCCGGCCAAGTACTAAAGGTCTGGGTGGGACACAGGGAAACGCAAGACTGTGGGCAGTGACCAGGCTCTCTGTGTGACAGGGGAAGATGACACTGTGCTAGCTCCTGTGTAAGAAGGTCCTGGCTATGTCGCCACTGGGAGAGATAAAGCAGCTCTTAGTCCTTGATGACTGGGGTTTATGTTTTATTTGAAGAGAGCAGAATACTCAGCGGGAGTGGGCCCTTTACAGAAAACAAACTGGTGTTTCACTTACTGTCTCTCTTTCTCTACCCCTTTTCCTTTTTTATTCACTTCTCCCTCTGTCCTGCTTCCTTGGCATGATTCACCTCTGATCTCCCTCACCTCTATTGCCTGGATCATTTTCTTGAGTTTGGTCTGGTTGGGTTTGGGTACTGGCTACCGATGGCCATCCTTGGGTCTCTATAGACGGCTGACCCAGCCCAAAGAACAAAATTCAAAAAGAAGGAGAAGAAAACTCGGCCCATGCTTCTTTGCCTTTTGCTCAGCATTTCCTGAACTTTCCGTCTGGTAGGGAACTCGCCACAAAGACAACACCAGCAGTGTTAGTGTTCTCTGTCCCCCTCTCCCCCATACACATGAATTCTGCACAGGTTTGCTCCTGATGTGCCCGTTTCCAAAGTGCCATGGTGCAGGAGGTTAATTAAGACGTGAGCCCAGAGACATCCTAGCTTGGAACACCATTATGACCAGTAGAAGTTTACAGTGCTCCTAGTAGAAACGTGGAGAAAAGCATTCCAAATTCTGAGTCTTTTCATCCCCTCCTCCAAATGTGGACGTTTCCTCAGTATTCTTTGTCCAAAGCAGCTATAGTTAATAAGCACTGAATTGGCCAAGGGGCAGGAAGCAGTTGGAAGATGCAAAAGAGAAGCAGGGACCATGTTTAATTCATAAATCATACAATCTCTTGCCCTTGGCAATATACAGGATATTTTCAGCCCTGCGCTGAGTAGCCCTTTAGAGAAAAGTTGTATTCAGTTCTATTCATATTTATTAAGCACCTGTTTATCAGTCACTGTGTTTGGACTTACAGAGGCATCCAATCAGAGGATAGAAAGGCCCAGTCTTCAGGGATCTGACAGTCGAAAATAATAACTTTAACATAAGGCAGCAGAGGTCTATAGTGGACATTGGATGTTCAGATCAAGGCCACATCTGATTTGGAGCATCTTGGAGAGATAGTTTTTTTTTGAGATACAGCCTTTTATTTTTTATTATTTGAATGTATATATAATAGATATTTCACATATGTAATTTTTTATTATACCAATGTGAGATAATACAGTTACAAAGATGTTCATAATTGGGTCTCAGTCATACAGTGTCCCAGCACCCATCCCTCCACCAGTGCCCTATTCCCACCACCAACGTCCCTGCTTTCCTTCCCAACCACCACAGCCTGCCCCTTTAACAGTACTTTTTCTTTTCTTCTCTTTCTCTTTTCGGCTCTCTCTCTCTCTCTGTCTCTGTATCTCTCTATCTCTGAGAGAGATAGTATTTATATTGATCTGAGCATTTAGACAGATGACAAGAAGAAAAAGATGAAGGGATTAGGCAAACGAACAGGGTGATTTTTGATGATTTGAATGATTTTGATTTTGTGATTTTGGGTATTGAATCCAGATTCTCACACATGCAAGGCATGTGCTCCACCATGGAGCTTTATCACCAGTCCTGGGAATAATTCTTAACTAGTTTGATTTAGCTTGTCCATAGAGCATGAACTTTGAGTTGAAAAGGCTAAAATGAAAGAGAGTATCTATGGCCTCATGCCTGATGTGGGGACTGTGGGGAAAAAGGTGGGTGAGTAGGAACCAAGGGAGGAGCGAAGTTCAATGAACAGGGGAGGACTGAAAAGTTATGGAAAAACTAAAGGAATGTTAACTGCACGTTACTAAATGGGAAAAATCAATCAGAAAAATCTTCCCATTTAATGATTCCAGTTATGTGATGTTCCAGAAAAGACAAACTTATGCGGTCATAAAAGCATCTTGGATGCCAAGGTTTATTGGGGAGGGAGAAAGAAAATGGTGAGAAACATTGTGGGATTAAGGAGGGTTGACAGGATTAAAAAAATCTATATAACATGGGAATAGAAAGAACATATCTCAGCATTGTAGGGCATATACAATAAACCCTCAGTTTATATGCTGTGTGGAAAAAATGAAAAATTTTTTCTTTATAATCTGAAACAAGGTTGTTTACTATTGCCAGTTCCATATAAGTTAGTATTAGAGATCTTAATCTGAAACAACAACATGATGAGAGGAATTCACATGGAAAAGAAAGTGAAACTCATGATTTTACAAATGATGTCATCATTATATAGAAAACCATACAGACTCCATTAAAGATATATTAAAACAATCAGTACAGCAAAGTGGCTAGCTACAAAATTAATACACAAAAATCTGCTGCACTGTTATATGCAAATAATGAATAATATCAAGAATAAATTAAGAAAGCAGTCTCATTTTTATGTGCATCTGAAAGAATAAAATACATAAGAATACACTTAACAAAGGAGGTGTAAGGTCTATGTTATGAAACTGTAAGACACAGCTTTAAGACAGAACAAGACGCTGTGAGATAGAGAGGAAAACTGGGCAACCACATACTAAAGCATTAAAATAGATTATTTTATAACTCAGTTTACAATAATTAATTCAGATTGAATTAAAGCCCAGAGAATAATACCTGAAATAATAAAATACATAGAAATAGCATAAGTGAAACATTAGAGATTTGGGGAAAATTTGACTCAGCTTCAGGGGAATTAAATGGAAAGATGGGACATTCAAACTGCTTTGGTGCAGAAAGTTCTTAACCCCTGGCCTTGTAAATTGACCCTTCTCTCCTTCTCTACTCGGAGTCTCTTCCTCAACCATGTTCTGCCAGACCCTCAGTCAGGCTAAGAATCATCTAAGATGGTTCCTTCTTTTATGGATTTTTTTTTATCTTTGTGTTGATTGGAGCTGGAGGTCTCGGAGCAGTGCTTTATGCCACAACCAGGCATTGTACAATCCAGATGTCACTGGGACAGAAAAAATAACCCAGAGCCCTGGAAAAAATGGGGTCCAATGATCAATACAAATTCATTACAGTTGATGTAGATTACAGCAGAATGGAAAAAGAAGATCGAGACTTTAAATGAACTGGGCTCCAATGATCAATACAAGTTCATTGCAGCTGATGTAGATTATGGCAGACTGGTAAAAGAAGATCCAGACTTTAAATCAGCTGTTTTACTGTAAAGCTGCTTAGAATGAAGATCTTCAAGAAGCTATCTGTGCACTTAAACATAAAATATTTCCCCACTAAATACATAAATCACATTGATGTTTATGTTTGGATTTACAGTGATTAATAGAGATAAAACTTAAAATATGTAATATTATAACAATATATAACCATTATATAATCATAATCTATATGAATGAAAATTTTCTGAATAGAAGATATTTGCACAGCATATGTCAGATAAGGGGCTAATGTCCAAGTTATAGAAGTAATTCACAGTAGTTAACAACAAAACCAAGCACTCCAATCAAATCTGGGCAGATGATTTGACTATGTACCTCCCCAAAGAGGCAGCTGGGTATATGGTAAAATGCTCCTCATTCCTGATTAGGGAAATGTAAATTAAGATGACAAGGAGATAGCATTTTGCATCTGTGAGAATGGTTGCATCAAAAGCAGCAATAGCGAGTTTTGGAGAGGGTGTGAGAAGAAAAGGAACCTTGTTTGGGGAAAATGTAAACTGGTATGGCCATTTTGGAAATGCTATGGAGCTTCCTTAAGTTCGGGGTAGATTTGTCCTGTGACCCAGTAACTCTTCTTTTGTAATCTCTTGGAAAAATATGAAAACTTTAACACATAAGGTTACATAAGCTCCAGTACTTAGAGCATCCTTTTTTTACAATAGCTATAATGAGAAAGTAACTCGTGTTCCTTTTGATAAGTAATTGGATAAAGAAGATATGATACATTTATGCAATGGAATATTATACAAGGGATGAAATACTGTAGTTCACAGCAAAACTGAAGGAATTCAAGGAATTATGCAATACACAAAGACGAGAAAAGACAAGGATTGGGGATTGGGTGATTCCTCCTATATATTTCAGTTAATGATATAAAACTGGTGAGCAGGCAAAAAAGGTAAACTAGTGGACATTGATTATAAAACTAAGTTACCTATGTAAGGTAGAGGTGCAAGGTGGTATCCAAGAAAAAGAAATCACTGGGAATTGTAAGAAAGATATTATTTTCAAAAATATACAAAAACATGTGTAGACCCCATTTTTGGAAGAGAAAATTACTGAGTTACAGACCTCAAGAGCCAGAACTTTGGGACTGGCTACAGAGAGTCCTAAGAGAAAGCAATTGGACGCCAGCCTAGTGGTGGAGAGAAAGAAAGAGCTATTTTTTTTTAGAGGATGAGAGCATTAATGGGAGCTCAGATCAGTGAAATGAGGCTGCAAGTGGAGGCTCTGGATGGGTCAGGCTTGTTTAACAGGTCAGTGTTGGTTGAGGAGAAAATTGCTGCAACTAGCTGGAGTTTTGAACTTCCCTCTTGAGGGATGGATGCACATGGCAGAAACATGGCAGGGGCTCTTGGAGAAGTGTGTTGAATATTTTTCCTGAACTTATTGAACTGGAACTACCTGGGAAGAAATCTTTGGATCCAGAGTCAGGGAGAGTTTCTGATCTAGAAATGGTGATAGAACCAGTGGGAGAGGATGAACTTACCAAAGAAAGAGCACAGAGAGAAAGGGGGTTGTGGAGGAGAGAGAGAGAGAGAGAGAGAGAAAGAGAGAGAGAGAAAGTATTTCCTATTCAGTTACTCCTTCATTAAGTGTTTGCTGTTAGCATCGGGTACTGCCATAGGGTCCATCACTCTTCAGTTAAGTAGGAGCTGATGATACACTCAAGACTTGGAGAAGTTTGTCCATTGAGATGCTGAGAGAGCTGGGAACACAGGAGTCTCCGAGTTTTCCATCAAGACTTCTGGGATTTTCTGGAGATGCAGATGAAAGGAACTATAGCACAATGGAAGACAAGGGTTCACCATGACTTACCTCAGTACTTGGGACTCCCCAAGGCTGAGAGTTTTGGCAAAACTACAGTGGAGAGTTAAGACTGATGTTTAGGCCTGAAGTGGGATCCCAACCTCTGCTAAGCTGCAACCCAAATTTTATCACTGACTTTCACTCCCACTAGAGCTGAGCAAATGTCAGGGTGCCTGGCTCAGGAGGAAGACCCCAACCTATAGTCACGTTCTGCAGCCTCATACGGAATTTCTTCCTGCGGATAGAGCAGCAACCAGAGTGCAACACCCTTTCGTTTACTCTTCCACTAAATGTTTGCTTTTAGTATCTGGTGCTGCCATAGGGGTCCCTCACTTTTCAGAGTTAATTAGGAGCTGATTAACACAGCTCTTCTGTGCTTTTGAGTTTAGATTATCATGACTACATGCCCCCTAATAGAGAAGAAAACCAGAGGAATGGAAGTTAAGGTTTTTCTGGAGCTGTGATGAATCCATTGTGCTTTGTTCTGGGACTGTCTTCCTTCCTGGATCGCTGTCAGCAGTGGTGCTTTACTTATTGCGCACACCAATGGTGGTAGGCTGAAAACACGACCCCAAAGATGCCTGCATCATAGTACCTGAAAACTTGTGAAGTTCCCCTCTTTCTCTTTCCCCCCCCCCCCCCCAGCAAAAGAGCCATGACAGAGGTGATTAAAATAAGAATTCTGAGATGGAGCGGTGATCCAAATGGTCATTTTGTCAGGCAGAGTTTGGTCAGAGTGAGGTAGTTAAAGCTGGCGGTCATGTGTTTGCCTGAATGTAAGAAAAGGAACAGTTTCTTTTGGAGCCCCCAGGTGATCATGACCCTGAACATGCTCGCTTTTAGCCCTTGTGATCTGTTTTGACAGATTCTAGCTCTAGTACTGTCAAATAATAAAGATGTATGGTCCTAAGCCACAAGTTGGCTGTGATTTGATAGGACAATGAGAAGCGCCCTAAAAATCGGCACACAGCCCATTTCCGGTAAGAGTCTTGCTACTTAATGGATGCTCATTTTAATTTCTGAACTGATCAATGCCTCTTAAATTTAAGCCCCATGATAAATTAAATCTAAGCCCCACGACAAGTTTCTTTTTTTTTTTTTTTTAGGAAAAATGAAGCCTGTTCTTTAATATTACACAAAAAAGCAATCACAATACAAAATAAAATGAAGACAAATAAATTTTATCATAAAAAACCTTATGAGCCAATGAGCATATGTGAAGATGTAGACATATAGTTGATAAGGATTAGGAAAATAAACGTTTTCTGTTGTATCCAAAACAACCAAGCATTGGCATTAAAATGATACTGAAGAACAGAAAAGAATAACCTCAAAAATATAGACACACACAAATGGACACTTAATTTTGGAAAATATTCAAGCTGAAAAGAGCAATCATTTCATCTAGAACAATTTGCTATCTAGAGGCTAAAATAAAATATAATCCCTGATCTTAAACAGCATGCAGCAATTAAACGGAAGAGGAGAGGACAGAGAGACAGTACAATGGTTAGGGCACTTGCTATGTACGGAGACCAGACCTGGGTCCCACGACAAGTTTCTCTACAGTGCTTTCTGTTGTTGTTGTCTAGCAAACCATTGAGGATGTGTATCATTTATTTAGCTAGGTACTGTGGCTTACAATATTGTTAATGATAGTTTCATATGTACTTATTCCAATGTCACATTAATGACCAGTGTATCCACCTCTCTCCCTCAAGGATCTTAATAGTCCTTCCTTCCAGACCCCCTCCCTCCTTTAAACTCAGTTTTGTGGATCATTTCTCTTATGGTGTAGACTTTGGCCCTTTGTTGCTGCCTTGTTGTATATCTTTAAGTCCTAGATATGAGAGAAATTATTCTGTGTTTAGTTCTTTCCTGCTGACTAACTTAACTCAGCATATCCTCTAGTTCCACACACGCTGCTGCAAATGGCATGATTTTGTTCTTTCTTAGTCTATTCCATTGTGTATACTTATATCTATATATTACAATTTCTTGAGCCATTCATCCATAGTTGGGCGTTTGGGTTGTTTTAATATCTTGACTATTGTACCAAGCATTGTGATAAACGTAGGTGTGCATATATTCTTTTGAATTAATGGTTTTGTGTGTTGAGTATAAATGCCAATAAGTAATATCACTGAATTGTGCAGGACCTCTCTCCTTATTATACACACACACACACACACACACACACACACACACTGATTTATTGATATCTATATATTGCTTTCCTTAGAGGCTGAGCCAGATGACATCCTACCAACAGTGGGTAGTGAATAACTTTTCCTTTATCACGGAAACCCATTAATGCAGGTTATTTTCAAACTTTTTGATAGATACCATTCTCACTGGCCTGATATGGTACTCAATATTGTTGTATTCCCCTAATTATTAGTAGTGAGCATGCTTCCATCTGCCTTTCAGCCATCTCTATGTCTTCTTTGGGAAAGTGTCTATTTGTCTCCTCTCCCCATTTTCAGATGAGGTCATTTTTGTTGTTGTTTTCTGTTGCATTTTGTGAGTGCTGTAGATCTTGGATATTAGACCTTTCTCTGATATACTGTGTTCTGCAGTGCTTTTTGAAATTTACTTGGTTTCATCTAGACAGGAAGAAACTTGGGAAATCATTGCAAAGCAAAGAGTCTCCCAGGGCTCCCCTCTATTAATTGCAAATGGTGGAATCTCTGGTCCAGGTCACCTAACCCAGCATCTCATGGGCAGCTTCCACCTGTGAGGATGACTGAGATCTAGACTCCCGCCATGCCTTCACCTCTGAGACCTCCCATTGCGGGCCAGAATCAGGGCAATTCCATCCAGGTCTGATGAGTGTTGGGGGTGGACAGAGAAGCAGTTCAGTGGCTAAGTGTGTGCAGGGCTGTTTTGTATGTCCGGTTCAGATTTGATTCCCCAGGCACTGTATGGTCCCCTGAGCACAGAACCAGGAGAAACCCTCAAGCTGGGCTGGGTGTGCTGTCCGCCAAAATAAACCAACAAAAAGTGGCAAGTTGGAATGGTAACTATATATAAACATTATCTATCCTTCGTGGAGCCTTCCAGACCTTTGACTCAGCAGGAATTTTGAGTACGTCAGGTGAGGGTTCCTGTATGGGCCAGTTGGTGCTGTTTATAAACCAACTAAATGCTCTTCTTGGCACAGTGGAATTTGGAGTGTTTTTCATACAGTCAGAGTGTCTTAAAGAAACTAATTTCCAACATTATCCATACCCTCAATAGTGGATGAGACGTTTTAGGACTGAGGGGTTCCCACCATTGTGAGAACACCAGAAATGCATGGGTGAGAGTGCTCTTTGGGTTCTGGTCCTGCAAGTTAACCGGATACCAACTTTCAGAAAATTGCCCAAACAAAACCTATGATTTTAAATGCTTGATATTCGTGGTCTTTTGAGGCTATATGTAAATTTATGCAAATAATATGCAAATAGCAATGGCCGCTGGGTGGCTCTTCTTGATTCAGGATAGCAGCCCTTGATATTGCTGTCCTGGTGCCTAGCTCTGCTTTTGATTCTGAGATGCTGGTGATGTTATGTTGACAGAATGTGGGTGGGGTGGACAGTGGGATGAAGGACTTCCGACTTGAATAGCCACAGCAGCAGAATTTCACTGAACAAATTGTCATGATGCTCGTCCCCAACCTCCCACACACATAAAGTTTCCGAGGTCTTGTAAACTCGTTTTGGTGGCAAGAAGTTGTTAGAATTCAAGTAACAACTTGAGCAGCCTCCTTGGATGATTGCTGGGACCTTCTAGAAAGGGGAAGTCCCTGTGAGCTGGCTTAAAATTTGGACTCCTTGGCCAATTCATGGAGGTGGGGAAGAAGGGTGCTCCAGTTTAGACACGGTTTGATTGGTTGGGGTGTTTCTTGGGGGGAGGGGCGCCCACCCAGCGATGCGAAGGGGTTACTCCTGGCTCTGCACTCAGGGAATCCTGGTGGAGCTGGGGGACCATATGGGATGCTGGGGACCGAACCTAGGTCGGCAGTGTGCAAGACCTAGGCTCTCTCACTGCTGAACTATCTATACAGCTCCTATTGGTCTGATTTTAAGATGCAAAACTTCTTAAACAGTGGGTCACAACCTTGTATGGAATCACATCATTGAATGTGGGAATGGGGTAGAGTTTGACAGTAGTTAAAGGTCTCTGAAGGAGCTGACCAAAAATTAATTCCAGCCCAACTAGAAAATAAATCTGAGGTGTTTCTATCAGTGTGGCCCTGATAGCATCGCGCCAAGTGGGGAGAAGGGGTTGTACGTGGGGGAAGTTTAAGACTTCCAGTTCTGGTGCAAGTCTGCAGTTTGTTAGTTCCTTGTCCGGATGGAAGACAGCAGTGAGAAAGAAGCAGCAGATGCACGCAGGGTCAAAGTGAAGGGATGGCTGCAGTGGCCAGCTGCCCCCAGGATGTGGCTCAGTGCAGGTTGGGCATTGGCATAGCAGTAAAGTAAGAAGTACAAGTGAATAAAAATGTCACAATAATGCTTTGGGGATATTTTCCTGATGTTATGAATTGTCTATGATTATTGTAAAGGAGTAGGGGCTGGAGAGAGAGTACAGAGGGTAGGGTGTGAGCCTTGCATGGATGTGACTGACCCAGGTTCCATCAGATGGTCCCCCAAGCCTTTCCAGGAGTGATCCCTGATCACAGAGCCAGGTGTGACTCCTGAGCAAGGCCAGCTGTGGTTCCCAAAGCCCTGCAAAATGCGAAAAGGATATATATGGTGTTGGAAGACTGCAGCACAATTCTCTCCTCTGAAGCTCCATGACTAGATTTCCCACCTGTACTGTGGGCTGCAGCGGTGGGGTTGCCTCAGCATTATGCATTTGGAAACACCATTTGAAAAGTTAAGGTTTTATTGGAGTTCCCTCCACCCGTGTACTCGCTTTCTCTTTTCCACTGTCCCTTCCATAAACAGGGTCACCGGAGTTAGTGGCCTGCTGTAGCTTTCTCTGTGTCTTCCCTTGTTCATACTCATATACAAACACAAATACAGACACATCCTAGAAATGCTTTTGTAGGATGTGTCTTGGTTTCAAATTTCCCAGAATCTTGTTTTTCTCACATGAGACCCTGCCTATTCATTGTTTGTGTCTAAAATGGGGATGGTATGATGGTCTCTGCACGTGTGTGTTTATGTCTGTGTGTGTGTGTGTGTGTGTGTGTGTATATATATGTGCACTCCCATACTTGACCAACCATGCAGGAAGTTCACTGCCAGGGCTGAGGCTGCTGCGTTGGTCCTGTAGTGGTACTTCCAGGGACTGGACCAGGCTCAGACATGAACAAAGCATGTGCCCTTAAGCCCTGAACTCTCTCCTTTAGTTATTATCCATTGATTGGAATGTCCTGTGTTTCCAGTTATTCTTTGGCATTTAAAACATCTGCTCTGACCTAGTAGTATCTTTATTTCAAGTAGTTGGAGTCCCAGGAGGGGAAAATCTCTGGGTGAAGGGTATGGGCACTTTAAGAACGAAAGATGTCTCTAATTACTCTCTAAGTAAGTAAGGTGCCCCTACTTACTTATTGTAAGTATTGTATCAGTTCACAATACAGTGAGTAGGGGCACTTTTTAATCTTTGTTTTCCTGAAACAATTGATTTATCATAATTCATTTTTATTCAGCCTGGGAGGGTTAGGGGAAAGCTAAAAGCTAGGTGTGCATGCATTGTTCCATTAGTATTCCTGGGAGTGACCTTCCAATTTTTTTTTAATCTGGTAGGTGTCAAATGATACTTTCTTGCTTCCCTCTCCTCTCAGTGAGATTGAATAATTCTTATCATGTCCACCCATCAGTTTTTTTTTCTTTTTTGATCATACCTGGTCATGCTCAGGGGTTCCTCCTGGCTCTGCACTCAGGAATTACTCCTGGTGGTGCTCAGGGGCCCATATGGGATGCCAGAAATCAAACCTCGGTCAGCTACATCAAGGTAAATGCCCTCCTCCCTGTACTATCTCTCCGGCCCCCTCCTTTTTGGGGGTAGTTCATACCGTCAATGCTCAGAATTTGTTCCTGGCTCTGCACTCAGGAATTACTCCTGATGGTGCTCGGGGGACCATATGGGATGCCAGGGATTGAACCCTGGTCGGACACATGCAAGGCAAATGTGCTCCCACACTGTGCTATTGCTCTGGCCCCACCCGTCAGGTATTCTTGCAGATCAGGAGGGTTAGCTGGAAGTTTGACCCAGGACTTCAGGATCAGGGGGAAGATTATGAATTGACTGTGAGGGCAGCCAAATCTTCTTTGCTCATGTGTGGCTTAGGCTGGAGCTGAAAGTTTGGACCCGATAGAACACTTTCTGTCTTGAAGCAAACCCATGAGTGGAACCAGCATCCCTTTAACACACCTGGATTCAGACTGGCTGCAGCATGGCAGGATTATCTGACTGCAGTCTTGGAGGCTGTGCTAGATTATCTGTGCACAAGAGCAAGCAGGGTTGATGGATTTAGCAGGCAGGATGCAACAGCCAGGAGCTATGGGGAAAGTGAAGTTCTCCCAGTGTCCATGCCAGGACCTGACGTGACAATCAGCTGGACTCAGCCAGTCACATCATATAAAAGAAAAACAGGGGAAGTGGAAGACATCCCAGCCTCCTAGGAGTGTAAAGACAAGGGCTGGGAAGTCTCGTGGTTCCCAACAAGCATCTTCTCATAGACCAGCAAATCCAGTTCTGGATAGGATGGCTGAGGAGTGTGACTGTACAAACCATTTCCAACAGAGAAGGGCCAGAAAAGGTTTCTTGGTTCCAGAAACCAAGCCCAAGAGAGCAGGATAAAATCCAGCTGATACCACTGGCAGAAAGCCTTTTTTACAGAAAGCCTTTGATTCTGTGGAGACTGAAGCAGTCATCGAAGCCCTAGCCAAACAGGGTGTTTAAACCCAATACATCAAGATCCTTCGTGAGTTGTATTCTGGATTCACCACCAGGATCTCACCATTCTACAAGGAAGTGATCATTGATGTCAAAAGAGGGGTTCGACAGGGTGATACCATTTCACCAAAACTCTTCAGCGCCACCCCCTAAGACCCTAGAACATCATGCAACAATTAGAATGGGAAGGAATGGGAGTGAAGATAGATGGTCGGCAACTACACCACCTCCGCTTCGGTGATGACATTGTTCTAATAACACCAAACATTAGCCAAGTGGCACAAATGCTGGCTGACTTTGACCGAGAATGTGGAAAGATAGGTCTACAGCTGAATCTGAAGAAAACTATGTTCATGAAAAATGAACTAGTTCCAGAGGCCCCATTCACTCTCAATGGAACAAACATCTCTGAATGCAGCAGTTATGTGTACCTAGGTCGAGAAGTCAACATGAAGAATGACCTAAAACCTGAGCTGTGCAGGAGGAAGAGAGCGGCATGGAATGCCTTCAAAGGCATCGAAGAAATAGCTAAAAGGACAAAGAACCTCCGGCTCTGGGCACATCTCTTCGACTCCACCATTCTCCCTGCATTAACATACGCCTCAGAGTCCTGGGCCCTACGAAAAGCAGGATGAGAATGCTATTCGGTCTCCCAGAGAGGAATCGAAAGAGCTATGCTTAGAATATCACGCCTCACTGAAGTGAGAGAAGGAATCCGGAGTTCTGACCTCCATCGCTATTCCAGAATCAGGGACACTGTCTCGTTTGCCAAGGCATCGAAAATCAGATGGGCTGGACATGTAATGCAATTTGGAGACAACCTCTGAACTAGAGCCATTACCGACTGGATCCCACAGGATGTCAAAAGATCACGTGGCCGCCCACCTACAAGATGGTCTGACTTTTCTTGTAAAGACCCTGAAGGAACGGTTTGAGGCTCTTCATATTCCTGAATCAACCAGATGCCATTGGGCTACACTGGCACGTGATAGGGTCCAATGGAAATGTTACTGGCGCCCGCTCGAGCAAATCGATGAATAACGGGATTCAAGTGATCAAGTGACCACTGGCAGGCTTGCACCGTTAGTGGGTAGTTCTGTCCCTGGTGCTGACCGCAGATGCTTTTGGATTCTCTTCACTGCTTCACAGATCTCTGGAGCTCTCTCAGTCAGGGGTGAGGAGAGCAAAGGCCTTTTGCCAGAACTCTCCTTTTCAGTAAAGGGGAGGCCAACTGCTGTTGGAAGAGCTGTGTGCCAGCCCTGGCGAGTAACCAGCAAGGTGGGGCAGACAACAGCCAATGATTGGATACATTCTCCTTCTAAATTCTATTTTGGCTACTCATGTTTCAAAGTTACGGTAGCTTGTTAGACATTTTATCTACATGTCCTATTTTTCTTCCTCAACCTGTGGGAATGCATTTCTCTGATCTTTTATTGAATTTTTGAGTTTTAGGTATTTCTAATTTTTTTGGTTTGTTTGGGAATTCTGCTAGGGATGCTTATGGGACCATATAGTACTGGGGATCACACCCAGGTGTTGAAGCATGTGCTCAGTCCATTGAACTCTCTCTACAACCTTATTTCTATATTTTTATTGGCTACTTTTACATACTTATTTCATGAAGAAACCTGTTAAAACAAAGGAGAAAGTTATTTGCAACTCATTAGTTTTGACTGTGTGAAGCTGGAGGGTTCATTTACTGAAAATGAACTCTCATTGATGGTAACTTTTTAACATTATTTCAGGTCCCGTGTCTATATAGTCATGCTCTGTAGACTATTCCATTGGTCTCCTGCTAGACCAGATAGCAAACCACTAAGACTGAGTTTTGAACACAACTACCCTCCTCTTATATTTGTTGATGGGGCCTCCTAAACATACCCAGGAAACCCTGGGGTCATTCCCAGTAATTCTCTGCCAGCTGGGCCAAGACAACTAAAAGCTTGGGCCCAAGGCTGAGATGCTTCTCAGCCCTGAAGTGCTGGCAACCACCAAGGCCACAGTGCTTGGAGGCCTCTTGGGTTACAAACTGAAGTGCTGGGGAGTGACCTTGTGTATGATCCAAGACACCTGGTGTTTTCTGCCTGTCCTGCTTTATTTTTTGGACAAAGTAAAGCATCTGTATTGTAGCTCCTCTTTTTTTTAAATAACTCAAGATTAAAGGTTTAAAGTTGGTTTGAGGGGCTGGAATGATAGTACAGCGGGGGAGGGCATTTGCCTGAACGTGGCTGACCTGGGTTCAATCCTCGGCATCCCGTATGGTCCCCCGAGCACCTCCAGGAGTAATTCCTGAGTGCAGAGCTGGGAGTAACCCCTGAACATTGCTGAGTGTGACCCAAACATAAAAAAATAAAGTTGCTTTTGGTTGGAGAACCTTTCCATGCATGCCCCCTGCCTGAGAGTTTTTGTTTTGCTGTTTTTTTTTTTTTAATAATGAGGTTCTTCTCTATGCTGATGGTACAGTTTTTCCCTTTCCATTCATCTAAACTATGAGTTTAGATCCATAAACTATGAGTGGCCTTAATAAACATTTTGCTGTTGTCCAAAAGTTCTGAAACTAGAATTAGCATATGTCCTGCTGATTTAATTGGCCATGGCCAATTAAATTAGCATGCAGGTCACTTCTTTTATTTACAGAGGGACATGCTTTTTCTTTTTTAAGCTTTATTTAAACATTGTGATTTACAGTCAGAGGGACATGTTTTGAAAAGCATACAGCTGAGAATTTATTAGGGAGTTGTGTTGCCCAGTGTCACATAATCCACCGAGCATCACTGACTTTTAACAACAAAATACTCCATTGGTAACTATTGTACCCCCAAACTTATTTGATCTACTGCTCGTCTCCCACTGTATTTTCAGAAAAAAAAAGACTCTGTATTACCCTGGAAACATACTTCTTTAAGGGAATAACCCATTCCCCCAACATTCACAGGTGCACCAGAGGCTAGCACCATCCCCCTAGATTGTTTCAGAACTTCTCAGGAGCATTGTACCTCCCAGTTGGGAAAACACTGAGAGAGGGAAAGTGGAAGCAAGCATTATTTGCTTTGAAAAATTTACAGTCCAAAATAATTTCTTATTGTGGTATATATACACAGTGGAATACTATGCACACTAAGAAAGGACAAAATTGTACAATTTTCAGCAACATCTATAAAATTAAAGGATGTCATGATGAATGAAATCAGTCAGAAAGAAAGAGATGGATATAGAATGATCTCCATATATGGATGCTAAAGATACACAGTATGGCAGCAACAAAGGATCAAAGGCAACACAATGGGAAAACTGATTCACACAACTGAACTGATGGAGGGTAGGAGGGCTGAAAGGGTGGGGGTGTTGGGTTCCCTGGTGAAGAAGGGAGGTATACTTGTGATGAGTGTAATGTTGGAATAATGTTCTTTGAACCACCAATGCTGTAAATCACAGAACCTCAATCAATTAGAAAATCCTTTCGCTGCGGCATAACATGTCAAGGACTTGATCTATTTACTTATGTACTGGAATATATCTCAAGGGCTTATTTAATTTTTAGAAAGGCAGCATGCCTTCAGGTCTCTTTTGGGCTTCATATTGGTTGGGGCCCCAAAAGACAGTTGTTAAGTTGTCACCTTTTGATTGGGTAATTGAGGAGAGTTTAATGCAACGTTAGGAAACCAACAAGGCATCATGATACTTATGGTGGCCCTCTGCTAGATTAAGAAAGTTGTGCTTACTCCTAGCTTTCCAAGGTATTTAATACATTATCAATAATGAATTAACACCTCATATATTGATTGTTCTTTGATCATTTTTTGTTCCATAGCTATTTTTACTTATTGAAGTAGATATGTAGGCAATATCTATAATATAATATTTTAAATATAAAACTAATATTTCTTTTCTTAAAGAATAAAGGATAAAGACTTTTGTATTTTTATAGTCCTGTTCTTATTTTTTTATTTAAATTTACTTAATATTTTTCACTCTTACTAAATTTTACATTCATAAGTTTTACCTATTTCATATAATCTCTGGAAATATATCAGCACAGACTAAAAATATTTTATTTGTGACAGGAAGATATGATAATTACCACAATAAGATTCAAGTACAAAATAAATGCAATATATTTAGATTCATGTTGAAAACTTATTTACGAAAATTAGAATAGGCATTGCATAGTACTAAATGATTTGAAATTTATCTTTGTTGGTTAAAATAATATAGCAATCAATCATCACAAATGGACTCTTATTGATTTAGTTTCCAATAATTCTTTTGGCCATTATCTTAAGTTTTGTTGGAGCAAGCAATGTGAAATAAAATTTGATATATGGCTTCGGGTCTGCCTGGGTGGCGGGGGAACCCGAGGACATTAGTGGAAGGAAGAGCACACTGGTGGAGAGGCTGATGCTGAAACATTGTATGCCATAAACAACTCTATTGTGAACAGTTTTGTAAATCAAGGTGTTTTGATTAAAAGAAAAGAAATGAAAAAAAGAAACCTAACAAAGATGAGGGAAGTACTAGGGTCTAGATAAAGGGGAAACATTTACCATCCCTCTTCTGAAAGGGTGTCCATGAAAGAACTTCATGTTAGTTAAAGTTGTGGATGTGTCTCTTGACAGACCTGTGGTCTCATGAGGTCTCAAGCAGGGTCGAGCAGCAAGAGAATAAGAACTGAGTGAGACCCTGCAGGTTTCTGGCTTCTCCTATTGCACCCCCTAACCATAGAGGAGAGCCAGAGTGGTGGCCAGTGTATTCTTTATGGGTCAGCCTTCCTGCACCTAGAATGTGTGGGATGCACATGACTCTAGAGGGGTAAATGGAGACTTTTCAGCATAGCTCAATTTGGGCTGAAGAAAAGTGAACCAAGGAAGGATTAAGAATCCTAATTAGATTACTCAGTTGTCGCATCATTTCAAATGTTGGTACATTGCACCTCTAAGCAGTTGGTGCCTCTCCTAATGAACAGTGGACTGACTCCCTTGTGAACTGAATGAACCTTTGCTGGAGAATCTGAACTTCACTTGCTTGTTCTCCAGTTGTCCCTAACACCTAGTAGGGGAGACAGATAAGTAGATTATTTGAAGGACATTTAAATATCTAGGAAGAGAGTGGGATAGGGAGAAGTTTTTTCTTGAAGACAAAGTGGTGGACACTTTGTCCTCAAGAAGACTAGGTGTACTTTACAAGAAAAAAATCCAACCCCAAGAAAATATGGGGGAGAAGAAATGAACAGAAACTTATTTCTCAAAGAAGAACTTCTAATGCAAAAAAAAGCATATGATAAAAATCTCTAATCATCACTATCACTATCACTATCTCCCGTTGATCATCTATTTGCTAGAGCGAGTACCAGTAACATCACCATATGTCCTGTCTCATGCTAGTAGAACCCAAAGGCATCTGCTTGCTTCAGGAACATAAAGAGCCTCAGAAGCCATTATATTAGGTCATGGGAATGACCTAATATAAATGTTACTGGTATTTGGCATATCAAATACGACACAAGCAGCTTGCCAGGCTTGCCGTGTGGGTGGCATACTCTTGTAGTCACCTCTAAATAAAGCAATTATTGATGAACCGCACGGCTGCTAGCCGGGCCGTAATAGTCTGGTCTGCTGGGTGGAGTTGTGATGAGAAAGAAGTCCGGATGTGGAAAACGGCAGCCCCCATGGAGTCAGGGGGTCATCTGGCTTGTTGTGAGGCTCTGCTGGGGTGGCAGGCCAGGGCTAGAACCCGCCATGCCTTCTGGGTGCCTCATGAGGGGCTGGGCACAAGGGAGAGCAAGTACAACAATGAGATATCATCTCATATCACAGAGGCTGGCACACATCCAAAAGAACAATAACAACCAGTGCTGGCACAGATGTGGGGAGAAAGGGACTCTCATCCATTGTTGGTGAGAACGTCGACTGGTCCAGCCTTTTATTTTGGAAAACAATGTGAACATTCCTCCAAAAACCAGATATTGAGCTCCCATTAGAGCCAGAAATAACACACCTTGGAATCTACTCTGGGGGCCCAAAATCACACAGCAGAAACACCATCTGCACTTCTATGTTCATTACATTACTATTCACAATAGACAGAATATAGAAACAACTGAGTGTGGAGAATAGACGACTGGATAAAGAAACCATGATATAGCTACACAATGGAGTGCTGTGATGCTGTTAGGAAAAATGATGTCATATAGACCAGGCCCAGAGTTGAGCCACTCGACCCACGTGGAGCGGCCCATGGAGCTACAGGAGGATGGCTTGGCCCCTGGCTGAGAGCAACATAGCTCCTAGGCCCAGCAGGCATGTGGGGAGGCTGCACCAGCTGGACTTGGAGGGGGATCGGGGTCCCTCCCCCCCTCATCCCTTCCATCTCCATGCCCCAGCGGGCATGGCTATGAGCAGGCAGCCACCAGGACCAGCAAAGCTGGATAAGCTACAGACCAGACCCACTGCTGTGTAGGCATGTGGATGCCCTGCAGCTGCGTGACAGACTTAGATAATAATCAAGTTTAGGACCAGGTCCTTCCCAGGATCTTACACATATATACACTATAATGATCACTGTAGGTGTAACAAATTGAGGTGACTGATAGGGAATGGGGAATGGTAATGTCAGACTAGAACTCACCATTGAATGTACACATGGAGACTTACATGTTAAACTGTAAATATCTGGAGGACAAACCACAATATGTAAGAGAAGAGAGAGATACAGAGACAGAGATGGAGAGAGAGAGAGAGAAAGAAAAAAGGAGCCTGTTATAGAGGTAGGCTTGGGGGGTGGGTGGGAGGGATTGTTATAGGAAGGGGACACTGGTGGAGGGATGGTGCTGGAACACTATTATGGAGACCCAATTATGAACATCTTTATAATTGTATATCTCACAGGGGTATAATTAAAAAGTGAAAAATATGAAGTAATGAAATTTGCCTATAAAAGGATGGACCTGGAGAGTATCATGCTGAGTGAAATGAGCCGTAAGGAGGATAGATATGAAATGACTGCATTTGGGTTGTGGAGAGTAGGTAAGATAGAGAAGGAACTAGTTTGACAATAATAGTTGGAAAAGGTAACATTTTCCAGTATTGAAACTGAGTATTGGAAGTAGGTAAAGGGATATCTATGATAGCCCTTCAGTGCCACAATACACAAAAAGGAAAGAGAGAGAGAGAGAGAGAGAGAGAGAGAAGAAAAGTACCTAACATAGAGGCAAGTTGGAGAAGTGAGGAGGGAAATGGGACATTGGTGCTGGAAAAATGAGCACTGGTGAAAGGATGGGTGTTGGAATACTGTATGACTGAAACCGAGTGATGAACTGCTTTGAAATGGTCTATCTCACAGTGTTTTAATGGAAAAAAAATCTAAATGTGTTGTGATCAGTTAATGAGGTATTTATGAAAGTTTTTTTAAAAGTTAAAAAATGTTTCTTATTTGTGCATACCTTCTTTTTTAACATCTATTGCAAGCCTTTGGCTAACCATACACAGATAATTTCAAGACATTCATTGAGCAACAACACCTTACATGTTGATTAACAATGGGGAGCACTTTGAGAATCGGGAGCACCATGAGAAACCTCACTTTGAGAAGTGAGTTGTGTTCCATCTAACAGTGATGCAAATTTTATAGCATGTACTTACACACTAAATGCAAGTACACACTACTGCACACCTTGTCACTGTGATAGTCTGTTGGGACCATCATAGTAGATCGTTGACCAAAGTGCTGCTAACAACACATGATTGTACCATGTCACTGGTCTTGGTGTTGCTAATGCAGCCATGAACATGAATGTCTTCTAGACCTTTGCATTCTGGAATACCTGTGGCTCTCTCCATCCAATGAGATTCTTAGCATATCTTTGCAGGCTTTATATATGTGGTGTGTGGTTAAACTCACAATTGAGATCAAAGGTTTATTTTTGAATTAGTATTTATAGATCTACATTACTATGTTAAAGTGACCCATGTTGTATTTGATATGCCAAATACCAGTAACAATTTTAGACCTTATTCCCATCACCTGATGGAATGGTTTGAGGCTCTTTATATTCCTGGAGCATGCAGGTGCCCTTGGGCTCTACCAGCATGAGACAGGACATATGGAGATGTTACTGGGGGCCCGCTCGAGCCAATCGATGATGAATGGGAAGACAGTGATACAGTGATATTTGCAAAGAGATTCATAGCATTTGCCCTTTACCATGGAATCATACCAAGAGGTATCATTAAAACAAAGCACTTTAGAGCAAGAGAGATCAATCATATTCTCTCTCTCTCTCTTTCTTGGGTCACACCCAGTGATATTGGAGTTACTCAGCAATTACTCCTGATGATGCTTGAGGGACCATATGGGATGCCAGGGATCTAACATGGATCAGCTGCAGACAAGATCAATGTCCCACCTGCTGTACTGTCGCTCTGGCTCCAGAGAAGTATTCTCAGCTGCCCCTGAGAATGCTGATTCCCAGTTTTGATGTAGTAGATGCCAGGTAAGGGACTATACCCTCTTGTATTTTCACAACTTCCTTAGGAAATTCTGAAATTATTATTATCACTGTCATTTCAGAAAGCCTGATCCAAAGAAATGTACTAATTTGGCTCATGAGATAGCAAAGGGATTATCAAGGTATCACATGGCCCAGAGCGGTCAGGATCCAGACTCAAGTTCCTGACTCCCACACAATGCGCTATCCATGGGTCTAGGCGTGCCCTTCTGCCAGCCAATCTGCAGATTAGCCAGGGCTGGAAGCAGGGTGTTGACTCTAACTTGGTCAATAAGCCATCCTATTTTCAGCCCTGTTGGAGAGGGTGCCAGCAGAGGGAATGTCCTGAGCATTTTGATCTTACTCTGATTTGGTACAGTGGTTGATGTTCCACTGAAGGATTCAAAGTAATACATTTGCAGTGGCAGGCTCTTAAGATGTCTCACCACAGATGCTGCTTTAAAAAAAGGAAATCTTAATAAGCAAAGTATTTGGGTACTCCTTCAGGGGGGAGGCTCAGTGCCAGAGATCATCTCAGCAGGCGTTAGCTACCAGTGTGTCTTAGCTGCCCTCGTAGGCTTCCACAGAGAACTAGGCTTAATGTAAGTTACCAGAATCCATCAAGGGCTTGTGCAGGTTTGGGGAAATGATTCTCGGAAAACAGCCTTACAAGGAGTTGCTCATTGGGTGCTCCATGGAGGCTGAGCAGACTCACTTTTTATCATTTTTTAAAAAATTGCAGTGTGGGGCTATTCCTGGCATTGTTGTAAGGGAACACCAGGACCATGTCTGGCGGTGCTGGTGATGGGGAGGGGGTGAGGAGTAGAATTTCAGACCTCACACATTCTAACACTGAGTTATAACTGTGGTTTCTTGTCCAATTTTTAAAAATTGTTGATTTCAGGTTTAGTTTTGAGAAATTGAATGTTAAATCCTAGCATTAAGGTCCTCATTCAAATCCTTTTAGACTGGAGAAGGAATTCCTAGAGCCGCAAGTGGACTTCCCTGACAGGCCACACAAATATTTGCCTAGTTACACCTCGACACTGGTCTCTCCTAGGAAGTTAGCCGGGTGATGTTCATCCCATATACTTGGGGTTGTCCTTTCCCCACTCTCCCATCCACAGCTGCAGGGAGTCCTGCCTCCACACCCATAGTGAGAGAGCAGGTGTTAGAAGATAGCTACCTCCTGTGGAGCTGCAGACTGTGAGCTAAGCCCAGGTCAGTGGGATGTGACTTTGAAAGTGCAGTCACTGAGCACAAGGAAAAACTTGAGCCTCCTCAGATCAAGGTACGGCTGTGTGGCGCGCCCCTACCTGGCCACTTGCACATACCACAGTGCTCTGTTAAAATTCAAGGCTAAACGTATGTGTAAGGAGTTCACTCTGGAATGCTTTCATGGTTAGGCATAAGATAAATAGATGTTTCATAGTTTAATGTGTTCCATATGCTTCTTTGTTTAAGATCATATATAAGGTCATGATGTGGGGAATAGAATTGCTGCATGCTGGGCATGTGGTCCCTGTCTCATTCTGGTCGCACTGCACTGTCCCAAATCTAGCGTGGACTAGAAACACAACATGCAGGGACCTGCCTCCTCTCTCTGCAGTGTAATTACAGTGCCCAACATGTGGCCAGCGCTCTGCAAATAGATGAACACAGAAACTCTGATCCCCGAGTGCACCTTGCACAGCCCCAGAGAATTATGTTGGAGAGCAAGAAAGGATCAGCATGGAGGAAGTAGGACATAATTGAAGAGGCACTGTTGCCGTCTTAGAAAGCAAGGAAGCCTTTATCTTTCTTTCTTTCTTTCTTTCTTTCTTTTCTTTCTTTCTTTCTTTCTTTCTTTCTCTTTCTTTCTTTCTTTCTTTTTCTTTCTTTCTTTCTTTCTTTCTTTCTTTTCTTTCTTTCTTTCTTTCTTTCCTTCCTTTCCTTCCTTCCTTCCTTCCTTCCCTTCCTTCCTTCCTTCCTTCCTTCCTTCCTTCCTTCCTTCCTTCCTTCCTTCCTTCCTTCCTTCCTTCCTTCCTTCCTTCCTTCCTTCCTTCCTTCTTCCTTCCTTCCTTCCTTCCTTCCTTCCTTCCTTCCCTCTCTCTCTCTCTCTCTCTCTCTTTCTTTCTTTCTTTCTTTCTTTCTTTCTTTCTTTCTCTACAAAGCTTTGGGGCTGGAGAGATAGCACACTGGGCACAGAGCTTGTCTTCGCATACAACCGACCTGGGTTCGATCCCTAGCATTTTATGTGCCTCCTCCCAAACCCTGCCAGGAGGGATCCCTGAGTGCAGAGCCAGGAGTAAGCCCTGAGCACTTCTGGATGTGGCCTCAACAATAGTGCAACCCCACTGCCAAAAATAGTGCAAGATAAAACTGTGATGTTCACTCAGCAAAAATGGCCACAAAGAGCATTCACAGGGCAGATAGAGGATGGATTGTCTCTGTGGCTAACCCTAAAAGAGGATTCACAGCCACAGCACAAATGTAAATCAGAAAAAGGAAATAAAAGGCAGCCATCCCAGAGAAAACAGCCCAGCAGCTAAGCAGGTCGCACTGCTTAAAGAGAAGTACCATATCCAAAAGAGCAAGAACAAGTGCTGGCATGGATGTGGGGGGAAAGGGGACTCTCATCCATTGTTGGTGGGAATGTCAACTGGTACAGCCTTTGGAAAACTATACAGACATTCCTCCAAAGACTAGAAATTGAACTCCCATTTGACCCAGCCATACCACTCCTGGGAATATACCCTGGGTAGCCAAAAACATGCAGCGGAAACACCATCCCTACTTTTATGTTCATAGCAGCATTATTCACAATAGCCAGAATCTGGAAACAACCAGGGTGCCTGAGAATTGATGACTGGATAAAGAAGCTTTGGTACATCTACACAATGGAATACTATGCAGCTGTTAGGAAAATGAAGTTCTGAAATTTGCCTATACATGGATGGACATGGAGAGGATCATGTTGAGTGAAATTAGGGCAGAAGGAGAGAGATATATAGTATGACTGCATTTATTTGCATGGCGTAAATATATATACATATATATATTTCTTATATATACATATATATATACATATATATGTATTATGATACCAATATCCAAGGTCAGGTGAAAGGTGGATCATGAGGTCTTGTCAAAGGTGGAAATTACCACAAACATGTCCGAAGCAGAGATTAGGTAAGACAGAGAAGTGAACAGTGTAACAATAATTGTTGAAAGTGCTATTACCACAAAGAACTTAGCATTAAATACAGGCAAAAAGATAAACATGATAACCTCTAAGCATATATATTACAATCCACAATATGTAAGAGAAGGGAAGAGAGAAAAGAGAGAGAAAGAGTAAGAGAGAAAAAAGATAAAGAGCCTGCCATAGAGGCAGGCCAGGGAGTGGGGAGGGTTGGGGACATTGGTGGTGGGAAATGGGCACTTTGGAGGGATGGGTGCTGGAACACTGTATGACCGAAACCCAAACATGATCATTTTTGTAATTGTTTATCTCGTTGTGGTATAATAAAATATATTTAAAAAAGAGAAGTCCCAGGGAGACAGTAAAGGACCTCAGGACATTTGGAAGCTGCAAACCCCAGAAAGCAGATGCAAACCCCAGAAAGACAGATGCTGGGGACGGGACTGGTGGAACAGGAGCCAGGGCCCCTGCATGCCGTAGTGTAGTGGGTTCAAAGTCAGTAAGGGAGTGCTTTGTCCAAAACAGAAACCGCATGGCCCTACAGGAATTCTATTTCCAATCATAAACCCCCAAGAGTGCCGCTTCCGCCCCCAAGGGAACAGGCATTATTTATTTTATTTATTTATTTTTTATTTTTGCTTTTTTTTGGGTTATACCTGGCTATGCTCAGGGGTTACTCCTGGCTCTACACTTAGGAATTACTACTGCCGGTGCTTGGGGAACCATATGGAATGCTGGGGGATCGAACCTGGGTTGGCCGCATGCAAGGCAAACACCCTACTCTCTGTGCTATCACTTTGGCGGAACCAGGCATTATTTGGAGTGAGAAGTGTCACATCAATTTGGGTTTCCCACTGTGAGTATATAGAGGTGTATGTAGTGACCACACCCAGGAGGCCCCTGAAACTGCTGAGGATAAAAGGAGAGAAAGGAAGGAGAGCCCCCTGAGGGTGGGTGCACTCATTTTGATTGTGGGAGACCCAGGTTCGGGTTTTTAGCACCACATAATCCTCTGAGCACCACTGGGATCAAGTACAGCCAAGTGTAAAGTGCAAAAAACTAAAAGAAGAAGAAAAAACCCAGTTAGTAGGTGAATGGTCTATGCACAGGAAAAGCAGTGCATGCTTTGTAAGAGCACAACAAAGAGAAATACTCTGTCAGTCATCCAAGATGAAGGAGATGGGCTGACTGAGAAATAAAAGTTATTTCTCACGTCAAAAAAGTTCTTTCTCCAAAAAGTTATTTCTCAGTCATAAAAATTAATGACACAGTAAGTATGAGAGACCCTTACTCAGATTAATAATGATAACATGTCAGGGCCAGGGAGTGTTGCTGATTCACTCTCTGCCCCTGAGCATCTCAAAACAATCCAAAGCAGCGCAGAGTGTGCAATCTGGTCAGAGTTGGAAGTCCCGGGTCTCTTATGAACGTTTTTCCACCTTCCATCTGAGAAATGAAGTCACGTTCACAACACTGAATGTCTTACTAGGATGATAACTGCTCTCCAAAAGCTGCAGCTGTTTCAGAGGTTAACCTAAGGGAATGAAAGACGTTGCATTAGAGAAGAAATTCTGACACTTGTTACCTCGGTCAGGAAGATTTTCTTGAAGATCGCTTCAGAGGAGAAGGATAGCCAGGCTCCATCTTGAACACAACAGACAAGAGGGAATGTAAAGCCTGGGAACAGGGCGGGGGTTTGGCAGAGGGTTGACAAAGGTCAGGAAGTCTTAATACAGTGACTTGTTGAAGGCGGTTGGGGGGGATTTGATTGCTGAGAATTGGGGTGGGATTCTTTCTAAATCAGTGTGATAGGACTCATGGGAATTTGATGCTAAAGAAACAGACTAAGAAGTGGCATAAGGTGGAGGGTTTTGACCACTTTGCTGGTGGTTATGGTTGCAAAACCATAGATACTGACACTGTTGTAAACCCATGTTTCCTAATGTGAAAGAAAGGAAAGTAAGGAAGGAAGGAGGGAGGAAAGAAAGGAAGAGGAAGAAAAAGAAAGAAGAAAAAGAAAGAAAGAGAGAGAGAAAAAGAAAGAGAAGGAAGGGAGGAGGGAGGAAGGAAGAAAGAAACAAAGAAAGAAAGAAAGGAAAGGAAGGAGGAGGGAAAGGAAGGAAGGAAGAAAGAAAGAAAGGGAAAGAAAAAGAAAGGGAGGAAAGGAAGGAAGAAAGAAAGAAAGATAGAAAGATAGAAAAGAAGGAAGGAAGGAAGGAAGGAAGGAAGGAAGGAAGGAAGGAAGGAAGGAAGGAAGGAAGGAAGGAAGGAAGGAAGGAAGGAAGGAAGGAAGAGAAAGCGAAAAGCAAGCAAGCTAGACTTTCCAAGGGCAGCAGGAAGTCCAGGGGTAGCCTTGTTTTGAAGAGGCCTCAGGGTTGCCCAGCAAGCTTAGCCTAGCAGGGCATCGGTCCTGGTCAAACATCAGTTTGCATCTGGCAGCTTTGTCTTCTTCAGCTCCCCTACAGGCTCCATGAAGGTTGGCAGCTCACTAGGTGAATGGTGGGTGGAACTCCCCAAAAGACATTTTAGGTGTGGGGTCTCCTGGATGCAGCCCAGACTGTCTCTTGGGGAGTACTTCCCAGTTCTTGGGCCAGCTGCAAGCTGGGAAGTGGAGGAGCTACACACTTCCACTGAGGGTCAGGAGAGAGGAGGAGCCATTTCAAGGGTTCTGTGGGAGGCTAATGGCCAAGCATGTCCCCAAATAGTCTGAGTTTAGTCAGAATTGCTCCTGGAGCCTCCTGTGAGCAGGATGCCTGAAGGGAGGCAGCGAGACCCTGGGGACTGGGGACAGTAACCTCCCGGGAACAGGCTCTGCATTGTGAGCAATGCTCCCAGGAGCTTGTAGCTCACCTAAGCGGGACAAGGAAGGTTCTAGAATGCTGCCAGCTCCCCGCCCCACTCTCAGCCCTCTCGTGGCTTAGTGTTACCCCTTGAGGTTGCTGCCTCTGCCACCAGCTATTGCTGCACATGGCCCCATCATCCTCTCTGCATTTTCCCGGCAGAAGCCTGACTGCTGGTTGGAGCCTTGGCTGAGCGTCCGTGGGAGCAAGGCTGCCGGGTCTGCCCTGTCTCCCCCAACTCTTGGCTCCCATCCCAGAAGGGCATGGCTCTGGGGCATCGATGTTTTCTGTTAACAAGACTGAGACAAGGCAAGTCATGTCAGAACCAGCTCTGCCTGCAAATTTGACCCAGATCAGGCTCACTAAGCCATGTCCTGTGTCCCCCAATTTGTATTTGCTGTCCAGTGCTAGAGGCTGATGCACAGCTGATGTCTCCCTCCCAGCTCACTGCTGATCCTGGCTGCCACCTCCCAGCCGGGACAGGCGACTCGCCACTCTGTCTCCAACTCAGTCCTCAGAGGGCTTATAGCAGCCCTCCGGCTTCTTGCCCTTTGCATGCAGGTGCCACTGCTTTACACCTGTGTAACATGAGCCACAGGAGAGAAAGTCAACATTCCTGGCTGCACACACCTGCAGGGGCTTTGTTCTCAGCACTGCCTTCCATCTGCACAGCCACAGTAGGAGGCCCAAAGGTCCCCTGGGAGTCATTGTGTAGGCTTCCTAGTCACTTGAGTAAGTGTGTGTTGGGACTGAAAGGAGGTGCTGGGTTTCACAGGCCGAGGGTCTTTCAGCTTGTGGGGATGTTCTCCTCCGCACCCGCGACCATCATCTTGATTCTCCAAATACATTGTGTCGAGCAGTGCTCTCTGCTTTTTTTCCTACCTTTGAGACAGCTGTGGATGGAGGGATGTTGTTATTGCCCTTATCTAGGGAAGACAACCACAGCCAAAGTGGCCAGGTTCACTCAGGGCCCCCTGAGTTGCTGGTTGGGTTTAGACTCACCTGACTCCCCTTTGAACCAGGCAACAGCTATCCCATGGAGGAAACAGCCAACTGGTTGTTTGTGGTGGTGTGGGGGTTGGGGCGCACGCATTGAAGGAGGAGCTGGGGAGAACATTCAGGATCAAGTGATGTCACACTCTCCTGGAATCTAGGGCTGTGGGCTGGAGTGTTGGGGGGGAACCTGCTTGAAGGCGTGACCAGAGTGCTGGGTCTTATTTCCCTTCCAGCAGCGTAGGACCAGCTGTCCTAGTCTTAGGGGTCTGTGTTGGAATTGGCCCAGTCCTACCCTTTTGGAGGGCCTCCTGTAGACAGCCCCCAGTGTGGGGGTATTGCACAGATCCCTACTCTGGGAGGGACCCTCACAGTCCTAGAGAGAGTGATGAGTTCCCTGGGAATGCAGGGTGGGGGTAACTGGGGAGCAGAAACCAGGGCAGAGTTTCCTTTCTTCTCCGCTTTCAGGCTCTTGGTCTCTCTTGGAAGGAGGCGGTGGTGATTGCTCTTTCCTCTTGTTTTACAGCAACTCCCTTCTTCAACACACTCTTGTGTGCTGTGGGTTCTCTTGTGAGAAAGGAACCTGTGAGACCACAGATTGGCTCCCGCTAATTTTGTCTTTGTCCCTCTAACTGTGGCCCAGCACTGCCCAACACTGAAACAGAGCGGGAAATATAGTGTAGAGTATCCAGACACTCTGGACACTTTATTTTTATTTATTTATTTTTGCTTTTTTGGGTCACATCCAGCAAAGCTCAAGCATTACTCCTGGCTCTGCACTCAGGAATTACTCCTGGCAGTGTCAGTGGACCATATGGGATCCCGGGATCAAACCCAGGTCGGCCGCATGCAAGGCAAATGCCCTACCCGCTGTGCTATCACTCTGGCCCCACACTCTGGATACTTTTATGAAGGGTTTATTCTTTTTGGTGGGGATTAACCTTGAAACCAATGGGCTTGAGTAAAGCTGCTCAACTTGCCCTCTGGTGTGGGTTGGCCACACAGAAACTGATTGCAGTTTCTCTTAGTCCCAGGGACTCATGCTGGAGTGAGTCATTGCACTTGAGCTTCAGCGTCAGCCTTCCCTGGATCTCCATCGTCTGGCCCACTATCAGATTTTGGGCTCCTCAGCTTCCAACATTTTATGAACAAATTCCTTAAAATACATCATTTGTGCTGTCTACTCTATCTTATCAGTTCTGTTTTCTGGAGAAACTTAAATAGGACGGGAGAAGTGGTTAGAATTAGGGTCAGACTTAGAGCTCTTGTGCACTTTGAATTTTATTTTTATTTTGAGGATTTGGGGTCCATACTGGCAGTGTTAGTGCTTACTCCTGGCTCTGTGCTCAGGGATCCCGCCTGGAGTGTTTGGGGGAACACATGTGGTTTTGGGGATCAAACTGAGGTAGATTATACGTAAGGCAAGTGCCTTAATCCCTATCCTATCACTCCAGACCTTTTCTTTGGGGGTGGGGAGGGAGCATTCCTGACCATGCTTAGGGTTTATTCTAAGCTCTGTACCCCGAACCACCTCCTGATGGGCTTGGGGGATCATATATGGTGCAAGGAATTGAACCCAGATTGGTTGCATGCAAGGCAAGAGCCCCGTCCACTGTACTTTCTCTCTGATCCTCCAGCACTATTTTGAGGTTTATTTTTTTTCTAAGTTCTTGAACATTCAGGGACATATAAAAATAATAATAAATATATTATTTTATAGTTCCAGGGATGAAATCTAGGGCATCACCATGAAGACAAAGGCTCTACTAATGAGCTATAGCCCTGGCCCCAAGCACACAAATTGCTTGGTTGGGATTCCTTAGAAGTCAGTGTTCTGCGTAACATAGCCAGTGTGTTGCATCATACTCTTGCTTGTTTGCTTTAAGAGCACCTGTCACTGGGGCTGGAGAGATAGTACAGAGGGTAAAGGTGCTTGATTTGCATGTAGCAGACCTGGGTTTGAACCCTGGCACCACATAATGGTCTCCGAACCAATAGGGATTTCTGAGTAGAGCCAGGAGTAACCTAAGCATTACCAGGGAGGCCCCCCAAACAAAACAACAACAAAAGAAACACCTGTCAGATCATGTCAAAAGAGGGGTCCCTGCTTCATGGAATGCAAGAGCCCAAGAAAGAGAGATGGAGACATGAACACTGGAGTTCAGTTGTGCCCATCTTTGCTAGGTGGCCTTGTATACTACAAATGATTTCTCTCTCTGTGCTTCAGCCACTGGGCAGTGGGCACCACGTGTATCTGGGATATTACTTGAAACAAGCACAAGATAAAGTGCAGAAAATAAAATATTTGAGGGAAGTTTAAGCCATCCTGTGACTTTGGGGTGCCCAGGAGGGAAGACGAGTTCTAGCCCTGGCCCACCATCCCAATAGAGCCTCGCAAGAAGCTAGAGGAATCCCCATACCATGATGGCCGCCATTTTCAACATCTGGACTCCACAGCTCACCAGAGCTCCACCCAAGAGAAAAGCCGATCTCTCCCCATTGCAGTTCATCAGTAAATGCACGAGATGAGAGCCTGCTACTGAGAGTGTACCATCCGCATGGCAGAGCCTGGCAAGATACCCGTGTCGTATTTGATATGCCAAAAAACAGTAGCAATCATAGACCTCATTCCCATGACCTGAAGGAATGATCTGAGGTTCTTCGTGTTCCTGAGTGAGCAGATGCCCTTTGGCTACACAAGCACGCAACAGGACTTATGGAGATGTTACTGGTGCCTGCTCAAGCAAATTGATGAACAACGGGAAGACAAGTGATACAAGTGATACATGGCGCAGTGCACTTTTTTAAAGGGCAGAGGTTTTGTGTCAGATTCTTTGTATTTACCATGAGGTGACAGGAGCTGAACAAGGATCTGAGTACTGGGACCCAGGAATGTAGCACTTTCCTGTGGGGCTCCGAGGTGGCTGAGCAAGCACCCGCGTACTGTGTGCATAGAGATTTTCAAGTCTCCCAGTGCCAGGTCAGATATAAAACCAGTGCCCAACACAAGCCGTATGCCTGAGGGCCTGAAGTGATTTCTGTCCCCCTAGTTTCTCTCATCTCTGGGGCTCTCCATGAATTCTTATAGGACCCACCCAAAAGGACCTCCAGGCATGGGCTGTGGTTTGAAGGAATTGCTTCTGTTAGAACAAGGTGTAGAAAGAAGTGAAAATTGGACTTTCCCTAAATGAGAAGTGTGGCTTCCGGGAACTCATGGGAAGGCTTTGATGATGTCAGAGACTGCTTCCTTTAGGAGAGATTTTTTGGAGGGCCAGTTTGCTCCTTTCACTGTGACATTCCTGGAGGCACCCCAAGTCTTTCCTTCCAGATAATAGCACAGGGCGTGGCAGCAGATGGCACCTACTATGCAGATAGAGGCAAACAGTGTTTTCATTTTCCAGGGCCTCCTTAAATTCCTATCACCAGTTGACTGAAACCAGTAGGAATGTATCACTCTAGTTCTGGAGCAGGGAAATCTGGAAGCTTCCTCAACAAATATGCTAGAGAAAGAGCTGGAAATGCATTTTGTACCTGCTGCTTCTTCTGCAAATTCCAGGGAAGGTCCTGTTGGGACTCCTGAACCTCTTGGGGCAACCAGTGAGCCTCGGTGCGCCTCACTCTGTAGCTGCATCTCTGCAAACTTCGCCCTTTACTCTCTTCTTGTGGACACTTATGGAATAGAGCTTCTTATCTTGGATAACCTCATCTTACAGGAGCTCACTTCAGTGATAGCTGCAAAGACCAATTCCAAATAAAGTCATATTCTGATACCCAGTTTCCAAATAAAGTTATTCTGAGGTTCTAGGTGGACGTGATATTTTGGGGACCATAGGAGTGCATCATTAACCCACAGAGTCTGAGTCTCATGTCTAGGTACTTACTAAGCACACATCTGGTCTCTTTACCTCACATCCAAGCACTCACTTAGCCCACACTCCTCTGCACATCATCTTTTTCCCAGATGTTTGGATATATATTCAGCTTGCATATAAAAGTGGATTTTTTAGTATAAATTTTTTCTCTGGTTGTCTTCTGTCACTTAGCAGGACTCCCTCCAGGTTCATTGATGTCTACAATGGTAGGTTTTCCATATCTTTCTGTGCCAAAATTTTACCGAAGCTGCAGAGATAGTTCAGAAGTCAAAGCACTTGCCTTGCACACAGTCTACCTGCCTTTTGATCCCCTGACATGGTCCCCTGAGGACCACCAGGAGTGATCCCCTGAGCACAGAGCCAGAAGCCCTAAACGCCACCATATGTGGCACCAAAAGAAAACAAAACCCTCAAACTCAAAAACCCTCAAACTCACAGTACTTCCATGGCTTTTTTTTTTAAATAAATAATGCTATTATGAATGCAGGGTTGCAGAAACCTTTTTTTTTTTTTTTTTTTGCTTTTTTTTGGGTCACACCCAGCAATGCTCAGGGGTTTCTCCTGGCTCTGCACTCAGGAATTACTCCTGGCGGTGCTCGGGGGACCATATGGGATGCCAGGGATTGAACCCGGGCCTGCACGGGCCGCCCTGCAAGGCAAACACCCTACCCGCTGGGCTATCGCTCCAGGCCCATGCAGAAACCTTTTAGGGTTGTGTTTTCATTTTCTTGGGCTAAATATCCAGTAGATGATATTGATGGATCCTTTGATCCAGTAGTAGCTCTAATTTTCACTTTTGAAGCTTCTCCATCCTGATTTTTTCATAACAGGGGCCACAATTTACATGTTCTCAATGAGGCCTCCTACCTCACTTTCCAGCTGTACTTCTTGTCTCTTTAATGATGGTCATTTTAACAGGTGGGGGTGATGCTCATTGTAGCTTTGATTTGCATTTCCCTGATGATCATATAATGTTTTCATCACCAGTTGGCCTCATGAATATCTTCTTTGGAAAAAATGTCTATTCAGATCCTTTACTTATATTTAAATTGGATTGTTTTATTGTGCTATTGAATCATATGAGTTCTTAAAACTCTTAAGATGTCAACTCCTTAGCAATATATATGGATTGCAAACGTTTTTCCCTTTCTTGTAGATCATTTTCCATTTTGTGGATGATTTCTGTGCAGAAATCTTTTAGGTGGCTGTTTTTTCACTTAATTTATGTTGCTGTTGCTTATATGTTAGGTGTTGTTTCCTGCTGTTGTGTGTATGCTAGGTGTTGTTTGTTGCTGTTGCTTGTATGGTAGATGTTGTCTGCCCCCATTTCCAGACCCTTCCCAGTGCCTGGCAGGGTCACAGAGCACCGCTTTTAGAATCTCAGCTATCCAGAAATGGTTTCACTTGCTTTGTGTTCATTGTTCTGCTGCTGTCTTTCCCAGCCTTTTGTATGTTCACTCAAGCCTCCATTTCATAAGATTTTTGAGGAAAAAAAATGGGAAGGAATCTAGAAAGGAAGATGGAACAAGAAATGAGAGTGAATCCGAACAGAAATTCAACTGGTAAATCTGACAGCTTTGATAAATGGACTAGTTCCTTAAAAATTAAAAAAGTTCCAAATCTCACATAATGAGAAATAGATAACTCAAATAGCCCTAATTTTTTTTTAAAGAAATAGGATTTGTAATTTGAACCTTCCCAGGGTTTTGGTGGGGGAATAGGTAAATAAAACTTTGTGATCTTAGGAATTGTTCCAGCTGAAAGAATTTTTAGATCCAACACCAAAAGTAAGAAAAATGAAGAAATTGGCCAACCTGATGTCACTTGTCACTTGTCTTCCCATTGTTAATCGATTTGCTCTAGTGGGCACCAGTAACATCTCCATTCATTGGGAATAAAGTTAAAGTTTAAAACTAGAAGCAGCAGAAAACTAGCTTGTAAAACTTATCCAAGTAGAGTGCAGGCAAGGCTGTCTTGGGGAAATAAGCATTAAACCTGATGAGTAAAAAAAAAAAATTTGTGCTGAGCAAAACACTTTTAAGAATGAAATGATAAACTACAGACTAGAAGAAAAGACATGCAAAGTACATGTCTGACAAAGGAATTATATTCAGAAGATAGAAAAGAACTCTCAAAAAATCACGCATAGGAAAACAAACAGCTAGATTAGGAATAGCAAAAAAGATGGGTGACTGATTTAAACACATACTTTATCAAGTAAGATATACAAATGGCAATTAGACCTGCAAAAAAGATGCTCAACATCACTAGGCATTGTGAGATGCAGATGAAAGCTACCCCGAGATACATCTACATATCCATTAGAATGATTAGGGGACAAATCCAAGCCCAAGCAAATCAAATTGGCAAGCCCGAGTTTTGGAGAGGAGGCAGGAGAGACTGGACAGTACTTGCATATTGCTTGGGGGCATAAAAACTGGCCCAGCCATTGGCAAATCACTTATGTATAGAGTTCAAAATACACTTAACACAGTCAGTGATTTCTTCCCTGCTTACCAAAGAGAACGGGAAGCTTAAATTTAGACAAAATTGTTGTGCAAATGTTTATAACAGCTTTATTCATAATGATCACAAGCTGGAAACAACCACGCAAATATATTCTTTAAGAACTGACTGAATAAACAAACTGTGGTTCATCTAGGCAGAGGAATAGTGCTCAGTAACACAAAGGATCAGGCAAATACTCGTGGCAAGGTGGCTGACTTTACAACGCTTTCTTTCTGTGAAAGAGACTGCACTCAAAATCTGCTTGATTCCATTCAAATGACTTTCTGGAAAGGCAAAACCCACAAAGATGGATGCGGAACATATTTGTGGTTGCAGGGATGGGGGCTGAAGTGGGAGATGGTGAGTTCTAAAGGGGCAGCTGCAAGTCTATCTTGACTTTAGAGGTGTTTATATAACCTAGCACTAGACAAGTGCTAGGTCATAATGGTGTTTATATGACAAGTGCTAGGTCATATAAACTTATATGACCTACACCGAAACTTATGACCAAAGAGAGTTTCTATTTGCATACAGTATTTTACTGTATGCAAATAAAAATTCAAAACCATAGGTGGGGTTTGAGATGCTCTTACTGAATCAGCAGTGAGCCTGCAGCCACGGATTCTAGTGCTTAGATAAGTGAATTGCAAGAGGCAGCTCTGCGTATATGGGGGCATGAAACAGCTTTTCCTTCTCTGGTGGCTGGACGCTATGATACACTCAGAGTCCATCCCCGATGCTCATGACTAGCCTTTGATTAAAGCTGTTCACTTTGTTTGAACTGGCTTCGATTCTTGGGGACGGTGTGTGTGATTAGCATGTCAATCTCCAGATACTTTCAGAGTCATATAGCTCTTTATTTTACAGTTAACCTGGGTACAGCCTTGCTGGATGACAATTTGAGGTAATCCTCAGCAGCCACAGTTCCAGGAGCCACCTCACTGAAGGAGCAACCCCAACTGCTATTCCTCCATGTCCTCACAGTCTGGGTGTCTCCATATATTTCTCATGGTCTGTGCACCTTTGTGTCATGACGTGTGGTGTGTGTGTGTGTGTGTGTGTGTGATATTTTCCCACCCCCTATTTCTGCTATCTGATTTGTTGCGCAAATAAGTTTTTTGGATGACCAATCAGATCACGTATACTCTGTAAGCTTGGAGGTTTTATGGAATGACCAATTGGAGGTTCAGTTATCTGACCCTGATTCTCACTTTCTTCATTACCTTTCTACATTGTACTGACCTTGTTTTCTGTGCTCAGAAGGGGTCAGGACGCTGTGAAACTGTGAATTAGTTCTAAGAAATGTACATTCTAAATCCTCACCTCTTCTGGGAAGTTTCTCTGTCAATCTGCAGGGCAGACACTCATTCTGCACATTCTTGAAATCTTCATTTCCTTCTCTCTGTAGATACTGGGAGGCAGGATAATGTGCTGGTAACTGCTTTTGAGTCAGTGCAGCCAGAGTTTGAACACTGGCAACAGGAGCAATGATCTTGGGCAAGCAATTTAACCACTTGAGTCTCAGTTTCATCTAAGAAATGTAGACAAGAACAGTATCCCCCTCACTGTTGATGGAAGGGTTAACCAAGTGCTCAACATAATGAGCGTGCAATAAATGGTAGCTATTATTGGAATTATCTTGATTATAGCACTTACCACTTTGCAATATAATGATTTGTTTACAATCTTGCCCTGTAGAGCAGAATTAGATGACAGGCCCTGCTTCATGTGGAGTTTTGGCTCTCCAGGGGTTAGCCAAGTAGCTGGATGCTTATTGCATGTTAAGTGCCTGAATTGATTGGATAACAGTGTGGAAAGCCTGTGTCCTCAGTGGCTGCATGGCCATGACCATCCTCAGCAAAACACCTAGGAAGCACCTTATGGCTTACGGCACTCAAAGATGGTGCTGCCTGTCCCTCTCAGCCTTGTAGTGCAGGAGGTGGCTGAGAGAACCAAAGAGACTGAAAGAGCCTCTTTGGCATTGGTGCCAAGGGGCTGCCCCCCCTGCCTCAGGCACTTGCAGCCTTGACTCCATTCAGTGAAGACCCACTCCCTTGAGCTTATGCTGGGCCCTGGCAAGGTCAGGACTGGGAAGGAAGCTATATAGGTATATTTCTTTTGATGCCACCACTAGGTCGGGGCTATCTCTGTCTCTGCACAGGCTTCCCAATCTCTGTGACTGATGAACAGAGGCAGAGGATATGAGGGTGGGAAGGCTAGGAGTTTTTACTCCCTGTGTTGTCTTCATCTTGATGACAAAATTGCCCATACTAGTAGAGTTCTAGAGTTATCCAGGGACTTGCAGTTAATTTGATCTGAATAAGATGATATTTTTATCATTTGATAAATAATAGGCTTGAGGATTGCTGATATTATCCTCATGGAAATTAGGAGCAGTGAACTTCTGGCTCTGTTCCTGGTCATGCTTGGCTCTCATTTATATCTGGGGGAATGTTGAGTGTGATATTGAAGACATCAGTGCACTGGGACTTGTAAGTGGGAGATAGATTATATCTCAGTATCTTGGACTAATGAACCAAACTGAATGAGGAGGAACTAAAAAGGGATAAAGGTTAGTTTGTGCTCCAAGACTCTCAAATCTAACAATGTCTATGCACAATTAGATGGGCTAAGTTTAACTGAAACTCAGGAAACAGATGCAAGGCTTTTGGGCAATGGCAGGTCAAAGGTGATATGACTACCAAAAAAAAAAAGCTCATACAATCAGGTTATATTAGCAGAGACTAGGTTATCGACTAGAGTAGGGGACGTACACTTTAGCTCCCTATGCTGACCTCATCTTGAATATGATGTTTGGTTCTGACTATGACATTTCAATGTGGAAATTTACGATCCATAATGTCAGTGGAGCACAATCAGTATCATGAGGCAACTTTTATAACTCGTTTATAAATAGTGGAGAGATTCAGTATAAAAACGAAAGATTTGCTGGACTCCTGGTAGCTGACAATTCTTTCAGGGGTTCCTTCCAGAAAAGTGATTTGACTTATTCTTGGTGCTACCAAAGCCATACAAAAGGGAAAAAAAGGCTGAACAAAAGCACTTCCCTGTGATGATGGAAAGGTTTTTATATCTGTGGTTTAATAGCTGTGATTAGACAGATACTTTTTAAGCAATTAAAAAGTGATTATTGAATTTTAAGATTTAAATTTTAACTAATGAAAATTTAAACAGTAAAGTGTGGCTATTGTATTGGACAGTGCAGCTCAGGAGGGCAAATATAAGAACAGATCAGAGGTTGGTGATATTTCCTACCTATCAGGGCCAAGATAACTCTCTGGGGTCTTTGAAGGCTAAATGGTTTCTGCTGCCATGACTGGTCTCTGCTGCTGTAGTGCATGAGTGTAGACCACACTTTACAAAAGAATGCACTGGGCCAAAGGCATAGCTTGAGGGGTAAAACACTTGCTTGGCCTGTAAGACCCTGGAGTTCCATCCCCACTACCACATGTTTTCTCCATCTCAGCATTGCATGGGGGTACAGCCCTAGTGGTCCCCAAGCACCACTGGTCTGTAGTGCCTAGCTCCCTAGTCACTGCCTATTGTTTTATATATATATATATATATACATATATATACACACACATATATATGCATATATATACATATTTAAAACATATGTGCTGGAGTGATAGCACAATGGGCAATGGGTAGGGCGTTTCCCTTGCATATGGCCGCCCATGTTTGATCCCCGGCATCCCATATGGTCCCCCAAGCACCGCCAGGAGTAATTCCTGAGCAAAGAGCTAAGAGTGACCCCTGAGCGTCGCCAGGTGTGACCCAAAAAAGAAAATAGAAGATCAATGTATAATTTTATATACTATATATAGTTATATATGTATATATAATTTTATATACTATATGTAATGATAATTATATATAATTTATATTCCAAAAAATTTCATGGAAAATTAAATTTGAGCATAATAGATTTACATGTTATACAATAGATTTGTGTAAAACCCATTTTTAGCTCTCATGTTATACACAGATGGACAGCCAGTTAGATTCGACCTGCGGGCTTTGGTTTGCTGACCCTGGCTCAGAGTGTGTTTGGAAGCCTTGGGAATGCACATAGAAATCCAGGGAAAGTGTGATTACCTCAGTAACTAGCAATGCAATGAACATCCATAGTAAGTGGAAAATTTCTTGTGATATAAGGGTTTAAGTGTAGGTCTGATCATTAACTCTCTGACAAGGGAATGCTATAAAACATGCATATTTAATTCAGTTCATACTAGAATTTCCCTCTAAGTCTATTGGGATGTTGAAATCTGGATGATATATGACTTCTTTAAAATTATAGTTGCTTTGTAGAGGGGAGAAGTTGTTTGACCTTGTTCTGCACTTCATTCTCAGTCCCTCTTCATTGCTTTAGCAATTTTGCAAAAAGCCGGGCATGAGAGATAATACAGTGGGTAAGGTGTTTGTTTTGTGCGAGGCTCACCTCAGATTCGATCCCTGGTATCACACAAGTCTCCTAAACACCATGAGAAGTAATCTCGGAACACTGCCACTCAAGTGACTCCCAAACAAACCCCAAAAAGCAATTTTGCTGAGGGTTCAGGGGCCCCAGGTCTGTGACTTTGTGGAGAAAACAGGTACTTCTGGTTCTGTACCTGATGTACATATCAGGTATATATGGGGGAGACAAAAGTGAGAGTCTAAGACCTCCACCTTCTGAGAGAGCACATGCCACTAGTCCAAACCCACATTATTCAGTGGGTTTTTAAATACCACAGAATTGTAATCCCCTTACTGAGAACACAGTGGCCAGGCGGGAAGCCTCCTCTCTAGTAAAGCCTTTCTGTGGCCCCTGCCGTGCCTCATTCCAGACCTGGAGGTCAGCTCCAATATTCTCCCCACTTCCCTCCAGACAAATGGGGAAACCATTGCTCCCCAGACAGTTCTGAATGTCTGGTATCAACTTCAGACCCAAGTTTCAGTGGCTTAGATCTGAAGACAGGACTTCACAGGAGCCGAGCATCCAGCCTGTACACAGCTGGGTTAGAGTTATGATTGTCAGCTGTTTTTTCCCTCCCCTTGCCTGACAGCTGTCCATTTACATTTCAATCAGCCTCACTGCCAAAATAAACAAAACAGCCCTTCCAGATACAAGAGAAGCAGCGAGTTCTAGATGCAAGTAAAGTTTTCGTGTCTTTACCCTAATCCTCAACCTGTGCTCTCTACAGTAAGGTGCATCTTTGCATCTTTACAAAGCACAGGAGGCTGAAATGACTTGATTTGGGAAGTGAACTTTTTTTTTATTGTGATTGAAGCAACATGGTCAAAATAGTGTTGATGTTTCTGCTTTGGTGTACAAAATCACCCTACTTCTTCCACCACTAAGTGACCCAAGATCCTCGACCTCTGTCCGGCTGTCACTTCTGGTTCTAACTCTTCCTCTGCCTGGGTCCTCCTCCCCCATCACCAGTAACTTATTCTGTTGTCAGAGTCCAATACTCCATTTTCATCGGTACAGTCCATTCCCCTTTCCCTTGTTTTGTTTCTCTACTTATCACATATGAGTGAGACCATCTGGCTTATGTTCGTCTCTCTTTTTTTTTTCACCATTTTTGACACCATCTAGTTCCATTCTAGTTGTAGCAAAAGGCATGCGTTCATCTTTATTTTATAACAGAGTGATTTTCCATTATAGAAGACCACCCCTTTCTTTATCCACCCAACTGTCATTGGGCATTTGAGTTGACTACAATGCTGGCTGTTGTAAACAGCGGGGCAGTGAGCATAGGTGTGCAGAAATCTTTTCCAATCAATGCTTCTATGTTGCTGGGATAGACGCCTTGAAGTAGAATCCCTGGGTCATCTCTTTTGAATTTATGGAGAAATCTCCCTACAGTTTTTTGTTGAGGCTGAATCAGACACCAGCAATAATGAACGAGGGTTTCTTTTTACCATATAGATTTTCACTTCTGTGTATGTTAACATTCACAGAAGTGGACAGAGAGTGCAGTCAACCCTCAATTGCCCATCACCACCTTTAAAAAATTTTTTTTATTGTACCACTGTGTGATATACAATTAAAAAGATGTTCATGATTGGGTTTTCGCCATTTTTCCAGCACCCGTCCCTCCACCAGTGCCCCTATTCCCACCACCAATGTCCCCAAATTCCCCCCCCCCACCCTCCAGTCTGCCTCTATAGCAGGCACTATTCCTCTCTCTCACATTGTGGCTTGATCTGCAGACATTAAGGGCTTATCATGCAAATCCATTTGTGTACATTCAATGTTCAGTTCTAGTGTGGGTTAACATTTCCCACAATTAGTAGAGCACTATCATATATTAGTAGAACACTGCATGGCATTCCATTATGTAGATGTACCACAGTTTCTTTAGCTACTCTTCTGTTCTAGGGCATTCAAGTTGTTTCCAGATGCTGGCTATTGTGAATAGTGCTGCAATGTACATCAGAGTGCAGATAGTGTTTCTTCTGTGTGTTTTGGGGTCTCCACGGTATATTCCCAGGAGTGGTATTGATGGATCAAATGGGAGCTCAATATCTAGTTTTGGAAGGAAAATCCATATTGTTTTCCAAAAGGGCTGGATGAGAGTCCCTTTCTCCCCACATCCATGCCAGCACTGGTTGTTCTTGCTCTTTTGGATGTGTGCTAGTCTCTGTGGTGCATCACCGCCTTTCACAGCAGCCACCTCTTGATGAGCCTTGTGTCATCTTCCCCTCTCTATGCGTTAGTGATTTTAAAGCAAATCTATAGGAAACTTTGGACACAGCATATTGATTCTCCTTTACACTCATATCACACTTTTTTTCCTCAGATCATCGCCTTTGATGAGTTAAGGACGGATTTCAAGAGTCCCATAGACCAGTGCAACCCTGTTCATGCGGTAAGTGGCATCTTTTGGTGACAGTGGGGTGGTGTCATCCCAGCACCTGTGCCGTAGGGGGCTATATTGTGAGGAGGAGGAAGAGGAGGAGGAGGAGAAAGCAGAGGCGGAGGAGGATCAGTGGGGCACATGCTCAGTCCTAACTGCACTCCCAAATCTGGTCCAGGCTTCTAGCATCCTTGGAGAACCCCCCTTGTTCTCAAGCCTTCTGAGGTCTCAAATTTATCTTCCACGTCAGGTGACTATCTTAGTTCCCCAGGGAGGGGGGGTTGCTGCTAGTCCCCCAGGCTCTGGGGCTCTTGAGAAAGGAGACAGGCACCTGTGGACAGGGAGGTGGAAGCTGCCTCCTTGTGTGGCAGAAAATTTTGGGAGACCTGCAGACTCATTGGAAGACAAAGCTCATCACCCCCCCATTCATCACCCAGAAAGCTTCTTTACAAGGGACTCTCTGGGACTAAGGGTCGCTGGCCTCCTCCCAGGAACCTATTGCTATTGGTTGTTCATGTTTGGGAGCTCACAGGAAAGTCGGGCTCATCCAGCACCTGCTGCTGTGAGTCCTGCTCCTGTTGGCTTGGGGGACCACATACGCTGACCCCCACCTTTGACCTGTCTGCAGAAAGGGGCTTGGATGCAGGAGAGGAGGAGGCTGCCTCTCTCGCTGCTCTTGTAGGCAGTGGAGACGTCTCCAAGCTGGGATGCAGCCATGGCGGACCAGGCCTCACTCAGACTGACTCCACATCAGCTCCAGCCTCCACAAAGGGGTTTCCCACAGGGAATTTGAGAGTTTTCTACCCAGATGCCTCGGCCTGGTGTTTAGTTGAAGTGCCTTTCAGGCCATGGTTTCCAGTGCTAAAGTCTGTGCTGCTTATATTTTTTCTTTTTATGTGTTTATTTTGCGGGTGGGGGCTCTAAAGCAGTGCTCAGAAGACCCAGGATCTGGCAGTGATTCTCAGTCAACCAGGCCTATGGGGAGGACAAGGCCCAAAGGTGTGATGCTCCAGCTCTGCCAGGGATGCTTGGTCCATCCTTGAGGGGCTGGGGGCCTCAATGGCTGCACAGAGATGCTCAGAGAATCGAACCTGGGTTGAGCACATGCTAGGCACACATGCCCCCTCACTGCTGTACTGTGTTCTGGCCCCTCACTTGTGTTTCTCTGTGGTTATTTTGGTCAGGAATTGGAGAGAGAATGTAGCAATTGTAGTGGTGTGATCTCAGGCTATCCTGGAAAGCTTATGGCTTTTTTCTTCAATAAGGTGGATGAGGGTGCTTGAGTCTACAGCTACAGGGCCCCTGAGGAAGCTCAGGTGCTAAGGGGCTGAGGGAGGCGCCACTCACAATTGATGGCAGCGGATTTCTATATCTCTTTTGAAGGAGCTTATTTTTGGAGATTTGGAGTTATAGTTGGTCGTTTTTTTTTTTTAAAGCACTGCATGTTAGGAACTTTGTATATTTAGCATCTGTGATTTTCACAAGCCTGCCAGACAGGCACCATTCACCTAATTTATAGACTGAGCTCAGGACTCAGAGCTTGTGAGAGGTGAGTGAGGTGAAGCTTGGCACCCAGCTCTGCCCAGACCCGGCCCCAGCTCTGCTCACCTAGCCTGTGTTGTTTCCCAGAGACTTGGCTTCCTGCTGCCTGATTTTTTCTCATCCCGTTGGCATGGCACTCTTGGATGCTGTGAGAGAGAGCCAGAACCCTTGAAAGTCAGCTGTGTGAAGGAGAATTTCCTTGCAAGTTGGAAGCATCCCTAAGTGAGCTGAAGCCTATACTGGGTTTGGGGAAATGTTATTAAAAACCACTTTATTTCTGGCTGTCAGCCTTGCCAGACAATGGTGAAAACTTGATTCCATCAGGCCTGAGGAAGTTTCATCAAACTTTTTATTTGTTTGTTTGTTTGTTCATTTTTGGGGGTGGGTCACACCTGGCAATGCTCAGGAATTATTCCTAGTTTTGTGCTCAGATATCACTCCTGACAGGCTTGGGAACCTGGGGGGTCAGATCCAGGCCAGATGTGTGAGGGCAAGCATCTTGCCCACTGTACTATCACTCCATAGAGCCTCCCTAGGTCTCATTTCTGTCTGGATGCTTTTGCACTTGCCACCAATGATGTCTTTCTAGAGCTATGACTGCAAACCAGGTACTCAACTTGGAGCTGCCTCAAGAGAGCACTTCTATCTTGGGGTGCCATGGGAGCCGAGTCCCTTATTTCCTTCCTTTGGACTCAGCCCAGTCCCGATTGAGACTTCACAGTCCCTCAGTGCAGTGAGAACACCAGAGCCTTCTTGTAGGTCTCAGGCGGTGAGGAGATTCGTCTTGCTGCTCATGCCCATTATATACATTTGACTCTGGGCCTCAGGTGAATCCTGAAACCCTGAGACATTTGCTTGTGACCACTTTCCACCTCGTCACAGCAGATTCCTTAGCTTGAGCAGTGCAAAGGAAATTTGGTCCTGCACCAGCTTCACGGGCAGCGTTGGCAGCCTGCACACCGCAGGCTCTCAGGAAGGGCTTGATGATAAAAGAAAGAATGAATGTTACAGAGGGTGGTGAGCTGGGTAGCATGGAAGCTGAATCTGGACTCTTGACTCCTATTACTAAAGCTACATTTCTGCTCAGCCCGAGAGTGAATGAAGGAGACAGATATCTTGTGGCTCTGTGAAAGTCCCCAGGGAAGAAGGATTTCTGTCTTAGGTTTGAAAAGACCCTGCAAAAATGCTTCAGTGTTTTTCTTTAAAATTTGTTTTGGGCAATTGCTCAGGGAATTACCCCTGGCTCTGTGCTCAGGGATTACTTCTGGTGGTGCTTGGGGGAACCATATGGGGAGCCAGGGATCAAACCCAGGTTGGCTGTGTACAAGGAAAACTCCCTACCCACTGTACTATTGCTCCAACTCCAACTTTGTCCTACTTTTTTAGAATATAACTTTCCTAGATTTTGGATTCCTCATTTGACTCATTTTCAAATTCTTTTTTATCGTCCATAATAGTCTCTGAAGCAGCAATTCAGGATCGGATAATTGAAAAAGCTGCTTCTCTGGCTGGTAACTCTGCCATGGAAAGATTTGCAGATCATTGTTGCTCATCTGGTGGATTTCTAAATGGTCTGATTCATTTGGAAAGGCAGGGGCCCCACTGGATTTAAGATACCCTCAATCTCCAAGTTCTGTGAGAGTCTCTGATGCACCCCTTCCAGGAGGGGAAAGGGAAAATGAATGGCCGTTTTTTACATTATCTCTTCTGTTGACATTTTCTTTTCCAGCTGGACATTCAACATCATTTTATTAGTTTTTTATTTAAAGTTCTTTTTGTGTGTGTGTGGAGACTTTAAGACCACCTCTCCCAGTGCTCAGGGAGGGCTGCTCCCACCTATTTTTCTCACGAGTACCTGGCAGTGTTTGGGAGATCATGTGTGGTGCTGAGGATTGAGTAGAATTGCCAAGTATAAGGCAAGAGCCTTTGCGCCTGTGCTATCTGTCCAGCTCACAGTTGTTCTTCAGAGGTTCTGGCTCACTGGAGCTGTGGCTTGTGTAGGTCCTGCACACCCTCTTTCATGACTTCCCCCTCTCTTTGCCTCTTCTGTTCCCTTTAGGAGGCTTGATGGCCTGCTTCAAATATACACGTGCATGCCTGGAAGCCTGTGTGCATCTGTGTCTGGGAGTTGTGTATCTGTTTCCCAGCCACCTGGACACTAATCTGTCCTGATGTGGGCTCTTTACTATGGGCATAAAGGATGCACAGGAATCACTGTACTTACAATGCAATTAGAGAAATTGAAGTTTCCCGCCACCTGTCTTCCTGGGCTCTCATTAACATCACGTCTACGCCAGTGACTGCCTGAGTAATGAAGCTTGGGGAGGTGC
This sequence comes from Cryptotis parvus, assembly GCA_021461705.1. Taxonomy (NCBI): domain Eukaryota; kingdom Metazoa; phylum Chordata; class Mammalia; order Eulipotyphla; family Soricidae; genus Cryptotis; species Cryptotis parvus. Next base: position 104,839 of record JAJIBD010024372.1, read on the forward strand.
TGCAGCTGCGCTCAGAGCAGTCTCTGTGGGAAAGAGAGGCAGCTCTCTGTGTGGGAAATGCTGTCACCTGCCGGGTCACAGGGCTTCTTGCCCCAGCTGGGAGGCACACCCGGACATGGTTGTTTGGTTTGGATGAGTCTGAGAACACGTCAGTAAAACACACCCCAGGCAGAGAATGACCCACCTTTCACACAAATAGGACTCTTGCTCTTTATGACCCCAGTGGGAAGTGCTGTGGGAGGCTCAAGGGCATTCAGGGGCATGGTGCCCATTCTGCTGTGTGACCCTGGGCTTTACAGTACCCAAAAAACTCAGAGAGGCTTTTCCCACAGAAAAAAACAATAGCACAGAAATCTCTGTTGGGCAGGGAGAGCTGCATCCATACTGTTTGCTTGGACAGTTCTGTTAAGAGCAAATGAAGGGGGTCTGGAGGGATAGTATGGTGGGGAGGGATCTTGTCTTTCATAGGCCCCCTTGGTTTGATTCCTGGCACCCCAGATAGAACCCCCAAGTCTCTCCAGGAGGGGATCCATGAGTGCAGAGCCAGGAGAAAGCCCTGGGTTACTACCAAGTGTGGCCCAAAATGTTAAAAAGGGAAAAAATAGGAGCAAATGATCAGGTCAGGTCAGGGGAAACTAACCAGAAACCTTTGCTGCCATGAGCCACAGGGTAGGAGCATGGAGGCGTGTGTGTGTGTGTGTGGGGCGGGGGGATGTAATCTTATGTGTGTGTTGGTTTCTCAAGCGTTTTTTTTCAGTGTCCCTGACTTCCCTTCTCTCTCTTTCTTATCTGTCCTTATAGAGGGAGCGACTGAGGAACATTGAACGCATCTGCTTCCTACTGCGAAAGGTCAGTGCATGAAGCCCACACTGCAGCTGCTGGCCACAGGGTCCAGTAGTCACCCAGTGCATGGGACTGATGCAGCCTCAGACCTGTCATTGGGGGAGGGGAGGGCGGGGACAAGCCATCAGTCCTGGGGAAACCTCCAGAGGCAAGAGGAGCTAATTAAAAGGGTGGCCATCAATCAAAGTGTCAGGCCAACACCACATATTTGCAAGTGCCCTCTGGTTAGGTTCTTTATCTGTGCCTGATGATGGATGGCCATTTACAGTGGATCTTGCCTTGTAGCCTTTGTTCTGTCTGGGGTCTTGGCTCAGAAATGCAGAACTTCCCCCCACCCCTTCAACTGCAGGGAAGTTTCTAACCAGAGGCAGGTTTCCTTTGAGGCTTCAGTCTGCCACTCCACTTGTACAATTTGATAGTGTCATTGAGAGTGTCAGGCGGGGTGGGATGGGTTGATGTCATTAAAAGGGAGACTGGCATTCAGAGTGACGCTCAAGATAGATGGGCAGTGGACTGCAGCTGCCCGAGAAGCATGCAAGCAGCCAGCCAGCCCTCACGTACTTAAGTGAGCATGTGCTTGTTGATGTTTAACACAACTCTGTGGCCTAGTTGGGGAAGAAGAGAAAGCAAGCCTGCCTCTCTCCAATCAGGACATGGTTGCTTTCTTTGCAGCAATGGGTAGAGAACAGCAACTTTCAGGTGGACTTACTGGTGTCCATTGCCTTGAGCCAGAGGCCTACCTGGTATTTACATCTGTACAGAGCAGATAGACTCCAGGGCAGAAGAACAAAGGCCACCTCTCCGTCCCAGGGGTTTCTGAACTTCTGTGAATAGCAGAGAAAACAAATGACATGCCCATATTGATTGAAGGGACATGGTTTTGCCAAGTTTAACATTTGCCACCCCTATCCCTCTATTTTCCAGTAATGATACATTTCACTGGGAAAGAGCTTCATCAGGAAGCCAGTTATTTCCGAGCTAATTTCTGAGCTTTAATGTTGTCCAAGAAAGTCTGTACTGGAAGTCCACATCTCGTAGATCACATCAGGGAGGTATGCTCAGATAATGAGAACACTATTGATCTAGGGAGTAAAGAGGAAAGGATTAAAGAATTCAGATGCCAGGAATAGTGATTGAGAAAATGACAGACATTTAATATCTGGGTAACTCATGTATCTATAAATCCTTTTAGCAGATAATATTGTGGAACAGCAATAATCTGCTCCAGGGGTTACTCCATAGTCTTCTGGTATGTTCTGGATTGGTCTATGTAGTGTGGAGAATGGTGACTAGATTGCAGATTGACCCTTCAAGTTCCCAGTTGCACCTTGCCCCACATCTTGAAAGGGCCATCTTGATACCTTGAGGACCCAAAAAACACATAGAAAAAATGCCATCTGCACTTCTATGTTTATTGCAGCACTATTCATAATAGTCAGAATCTGGAAACAACCTGAGTGAAAGAGAACAGATGACTGTATAAAGAAATTATAGCGTGTCTACATATTGGAATACTACACAGCTGTTAGGAAAAATGAAGTCATGAAATTTGCTTATAAATGGTTGGACAAGGAGAGTATCATGCTGAATGAAATGAGTCAGAGGAGAGGAACAGATATAGAATTATTACACTTATTTGTGGGATATAAATAAAAAGCATGAGACTAATATACAAGGTCAGAAAAAACAGGGGCCAACATGTCGATGGTTGGAAACTTGCCACAAGTATGGGAAATATCAGGGGTAAAGGGCAGTTAGGATAGAGACGGGACCAGTATGGCAATGATAGTTAGAAATGATCACTCTGGACAAGAACTGACTGTTGGAAGTAGGTAAAAGTATGTACATGATAACCTTTCATTATCTGTATTGCAAACTATAATGCCCTAAAGAATAGAGAGAGAAAGAGAGAGAGGAGATGGAAGAAGAAGAAGAAGAAGAAGAAGAGGAGGAGGAGGAGGAGGAGGAGGAGGAAGAGGAGGAGGAGGAGGAAGAGGAGGAGGAAGAGGAAGAAGATGGGGAGGGAAGAGGAAGAGAGGAGGAGGAGGAGGAATACCTGTTATAGAGGCAGGCAGGGTGGGGAGGGAAACTGGGGATGTTAGTGGTGGAAATGTACAGTGGTGTAGAGATGGGTGTTGAAACATTATGTGACTGAAACTTAATCATGAATAACATTGTGTCTCACTGTGATTCAATTTTTAAAAATGTAAAAATAATTAAAAAAGAAAGCACCACCCTGAATTTTCTGGCAGGGTCATAATCTCAGGCTGTTACATCTTACCCCTCCCTCATAATTCTGTATTTCTTGACCATTGCCTCTAGCCATTTAGTAGGCAATGGCCCATGGCTGCCTCTCTCCAGTTCCCCATAGCCCCAGACTTTTACAAGGTCAAAATCAAGAATTTGAAAGCACTGCATGCTATGCAAGAGTTCTTATTACCATTTTAAAATTTGCATGTAGTTTGCATAAGTTTCTATAAACAGTCTGGGAGGCATTTTACTTCAGGAAACAGTGTACTCAAATACCTTTTTTTGTTTGTTTCTTACCCTTTTTATTTACCAGGCTTCTCTTCCCTGAAGTTCACTGCAATCACACTTCTTTGTGGTGGACAATAGCTGGGAGAAAAGTTCCAGGTGGATAGCAGAGGGTCGGGAACACTCACTTCAGAACCTCTAGCGTGTGTATGAAGCAGGGGATTAGGCCACACCCAGTAGTGCTTAGGCCTTACTCTTAGCTCAGGGATCACTCCTGATGGGTTTGGGGGACCATATGGCGTGCTGGGTATTGAACTAGGTTAGCACATGCAAAGCAAGTGCCCGACTCAGTACTACCACTCCAACCCCCAAAACTTCAAGTGCTTTAATCAACGTCTTACAGTCTGACCATTTTCTGTCTTCTAGGGGTGGGAGGTTGCCAAGTACTTTTGCTTGATTTGAAACAGAATTAAGCCCTACATGTCTGTAGCTTCATCTCTTGCAACCTTCTCCCTCTCCAACCTCTTCCTCCCTTGTCTCACCTGACTTTGCTGGCTCTTTACCTGTGCATCTGTGCCCTGAATGCCCAAGGTCATTTCCATTGCTGTCAGTATGATTTCTCATGATGTTGATTTTAAATCCTGGATGTTTCTGATTGCCTGATTCTTGGTGAGGGTATTCCATCCTGACATTTTTGCTTGTTTCATTTGTGGACTCTCAGTAATCTCACAGATACAGTTAGAACATGTAGGTCTGTCTTCCTCATTCAAATGAAGTACTGAAAGGGTAGCTTTGTTCTCTTCACACCAAGCATAACTTTTGGAGGTGCTCAATAAATATTTGTTCCGTAAATTTTCTGGCATTTTTGTCAATAAAATCCTTTCGGAAACATTGAGATAATTGATGTTCTTCATTTTTTGATTTCATAATGCCCGTGAGAGGGAACAACACTTATATTCTACAACATTTTCCCTTATATCACATTTGTATTTCACAATCTAACTGATCTATATTCAATTCAATCAAATTGAAATATATTGTTGCAGGTTACTTACACGCCATGGGGAGAATGGAGGTCATATGTTGGGGACTGCCACCGGGTCACCGACAGTGCCGGGAAGCGAGTTCCCTTCTACCTCTGAAGCCGGCGGGGAATGGATGAAGACTCAGGAATCTGATGCAGTTTTAAAAGGCATTACTTATCACAGGTTCAGGCATACAAATCCACAATAGGAAAAACCCTGTGCTTAGGATTCCTGGCTAGAACCCCAGTCACGTGTACGCCAAAATGGCGGCCACCAGGTGTAAAGGCCCTGTAAAGAGGAGAAAAAGACAAGACTCCCAAGAAGGGTGCGAGCTCACAAAGAGAGAGCCCAAAAAGAGAACACGAGAGAGGAAGCAGGCTAGTTTTATAGCCCTGCAACTCAGACCTCCCTCCCACTATTATGGAAAGCAGGGAGGGTCAAATGTCCTCAGGTAATTTCTCCCAGCACCTCACCTAGGCCCTTTTATATGCTAATGTATTGAGCCAAGATCTGTCTGGAAAAGCCTTTATAGGGTAGAGAAGGGGGTTTCCGAGATGGCTTGTCTCTCTACCAAAGTCTAATACTAGTACCAGTTAAATATTTCTCCAAGCCTTCACAAGTCTCGTCTATTTCACGGTAGTTTTGTATTTTAGTTGCCTTTGAGTTATCAGGGAGCCATGCTTGCTTGCTTGGAGGCAAACAGCATTTCTCTCTGGTCTAATTATTTAGGGATCCAACGTGGCCAGGCAAATATGCTGGTAAGATCTAGCTAGTCCCACGATGATTGTGGTAGCATGAGAGAATATTTATACCAGCTAGTACAGAATACATGGTCAGATAAACTGCCACATTTAGACTACCCCCTTATCTACAAAGTGATTTGCAGGCGGCAATTCAGAGCAGATGCAGAGGCTCTTAGAGGAGTCCTGCAACAGTTGTAGTCCTGTGTTTTCTTCTCTGTCCACCTTGTCACTAGGGAAGCACCTGGAGAGGAGGGTCAGGACTGATAAAGTCTGCTACAAGCACCTACGTGGCATGGATGCTTGTCTCCCCCCCAGCTTCACTCAATATCTGTCAGACTATGTCTGAGACCCACTTGATCTACACAATGTTGGAAATTATCTCCACCATTTGATTCCTCCAAGAGCAGTGGAGCTCTGGCTGGAATGAGGAATTGCTCTGTGTAGGAAAAGGAAAGTTGTTCTAATCTCTGCCCAAGTTCTTTACAGGCCTGTCACTTTTCCTCAGAGAAAAGAATTTCAGGAAGAGATGAACTTGTATCACTTGTCTTCCCGTTGTTCATCGATTTGCTTGAGTGGGCACCAGTAACATAACCATACATCCTGTCGCAAGCAAGTGTAGCCCAAGGGCATCTGCTTGCTCCAGGACAGGAAGAACCTCAAACCATTCCTTCGGGTCATGGTAATGAGGTCATAATTGTTACTGGTTTCTGGCATATCAAATAAAACATGGGTAGCTTGCCAGGCTCTGCCATGTAGGTGATACAGTATACATGGGGCAGCGCTGCTACCTGCTCTTCCTGTGCTCAGCTGATCATGTATCCCATATATTGTTAAAAATATAGATTTATCAACAAGTTAAAAATCATTACTGAATGAATATTTTCATTATCATTAAAGAAAGATTCATTTAATAATTAAGTGAATGAAGAGTCTCAATTCTTAAATCAGAGTTTTTAAGTAGGAATACTTTTACATGACAACTTAAACAAAACTTTCTGAGTAGGTCAGAAGTAGGGAGCAGTGGGGAAAGCCCCCTTTGGGGAAACTATAAGCCTCAATGCTTTTCTGTATGATTCGTAGACTCACAACTCCCTTTTTCATGCCATACACTTGAGGTGAACGAAGGCATAAGGTAAATAATGTTCAGAATAATGTTCAGAAAATCAAAAAGCAACAGTATAAACAAGGATAGAGCGAAGAGATTGCAATGAGAAGCTGAGTGACTCCATTTCATGAATCCTGGAAGTTGTCAAATTATTTCTGACCCTCAATTTACTATTGTATTTCCAGTTTCATGTCTAGAATGTGCAAAAACTTCTTAGATGTAGCTTTACAGGAGCCAAAGCAATAGCACAACAAGTTGGGACCGGAGCAATAGTACAGTGGGTAGACTGTTTGCCTTGCACATGGCCAACATGTGAAGAGATGAACAGTGAAGTAAAACAATTCTATTTGGAGATTAAGAGGAGGGGGAAGAGAGAGTAGTGCATTCAGGAGAGACTGATGGCTTTTTCAGAGTGGAGAGAGCTGTGAATGACTTCTGGGATGAGGTTATGTATGGATATTCTTTAGATTGCCGTGGCCTGGAGTTTTCTGTAGACATAAGAATTAATCATGGCATTATCATAAGCTTTTCAACATCCACCTTATGTTCTTATCATATCCTTTTTGTTCTTGCTGGAGTGTCTACTCATTGGAAGGAGTCCAACCTTCTTTGTGTTGGTTCTGATACTGGCTTTTAAAAAAGTCTTACTGGCTTTTATTCTCATGTCCACACAATGGGGTCAGCCTTCATGACTCCTGGCTTCTTTAAGGGTGGTGACCATAGCTTTTATGAATCACATCTTGGTTTTATTACTTTCTGAAAACTCATTGTATGCATTGCCTCTCCTCATTTATGATGGACTCAGAGTGCTCTAACCTTCTCCCCCAAATTCTTGTTTTATTTATTTATATTTTTGATATGCCTTCTGTTCCCTCTGGAGTCCATATATACCTTCACCAATTCCTTCTGTCAGCCAGTTCTGCTTCCTTCAACCAGGAGGGAGTGTAGGGGTGGTGGTGAAGTATGCAGGCATCTGCCTCCTTCAGTCTGTGGGCCCCTCACTGAGGCTCTAAAGTGAGCCCTAACAATAGCACTTTCTCACTGAGCTGTGAGGATTAAGTCAGAGAATGTTTCTTTATGCAGAGATAGATGACATTTTGATAGTTCAGATCAGTGTGAATGTCTGGTATCTGTAATTTTAATTTTTATCCTGACCCTTAGTTCCTAGCCATGACCCTTTTGACAATGCCAAGCATAAACTTGGGGCTAAAGTAAAGTAGAGGTGATTTTCGGTGGTGTACCCTCTGGGTCACTTTTCCTCTTCCTACTTTCTTCGGAAAGTGCCCTTGATCAGAGCTAGGTCAAGGCAGAATGACTTGGGTCTCCTCCCTCCCATCGCTGTCCTTCTCAATTGACTTTGAGTTCATATTTACAAGCTCTTGGTGATGGTGGGAGGGTTCATGAGGTCTTATTCATATCACCACCTTCTGGGAACTGCACCTTCCAAGAAATTTCTTGGAACTCGTCTCCTAAACACCCAGAATGTGATGCATCTTAGCAGTTGATTGTTGTTAAACCACCTCTTTAGCTCTCCTGGGAGAAGGGAGAAAGTGAATCCATTTTTAGCTCTATAATTATTAGAAAATGCATTCTTTGTGTAATTGTTTGATCTGCAGGATTCTTATGTTGATGTGTACTTTTGATTCATTTTTCATGAGAAGAGCTATTTGCTTCTTATGTACTATTGTTTCCTTCTCTACTCCTTTGCACTCCAGCATGCTGTTGGCTTTGTGGGTCACAGTAGAGTACAGTAAGGAGCAGGAAACATCATGGGATGCTGATTTTCATGGTGGTTTTATGGTGGTCTTGAGGCACTATGAATCTTCTTTGGGGAAGATCTAGACATCAAGGTATCTCTTCAATTCAAGGAGAAGTTAATGTAGAACACAAAAGAGAGCCTACAACTGGATAGAGAATAAAATTCTTCCACAATGACCCTTATGAAATGCCCCTCTACAGGTTTCACAGTCCTGGGGTCTATCCTCCCTGTGATTGCACCAGACAACCTAATATCAGACAAGTTAATTTGGCTTGAGCCTGCCTAAGGCGGGCACTGAGTGCTAGACCCTGGGCAATCCCTTTTGAGTTAACTATATTGTGCTTCTCCAGGTTCAGCTCTGGTTTCCCTGCAGTGTGTTCAGTCGTCTAATGTGGATTTCTGACATTTACAGTATCTGACAATTGGATACAAAGAAAAACTCTAGTGGATGGACAACTCTCACTTTCTTCACCTGGGCGGAGAAGGATAAGGGTGTGTCAAGATTGGGGGTGGGTGAGGAGATTCAAGTTCATGGGTAGAACCAGACTTATGGGAGGGAGCAGGTAGTTGTATTTTATAAAAACAACAGCAGGGAGAAGGCCTCAGTTGGGACCACTAATGACCCCCAGTACCCTCCCCTCAGCTTTCTCAGAGTCACACCTCTCAGGGAAGGTGACATGGTGTGAAGGGAAGCTGAATGGTGTCAAGACTGAATCTAAGTGGAGGTGCTCTGATGGCTTTTGTGAGTCAGTTCTCCTTTCTATGAGTCAGTTCTCTGAGGAGAAATGCTCGAGAAGAAATGCACATCATAATGCAGGGAGTGGATCAGGTACACTGATAGTATGAAGTCTGTTGGTCAAGTGAGACATAGGTGACATGATTCTTTCCAGTTCTCTTCTCTGAATCAAGGAATAGTTATATAATTTGCTGTGAAAATTAAAACATGGGGGCTTTGTGTCTCACATACATATTATATAAAACCCTATAATATGTCTTATATATGTGAAAGATCCTGGGAAGGACCTGGTCCTAGGATCTTTCACATTTATACACTGTATACAGTTTTAGGTAGGTTCTAGCTATGGCCCGTCATCCCAGTGAGCCTAGCAAGAAGCCAGAGGAAACCCCATGCCATGAGGTCAGTCATTCTCAATATCCAGACTCCACAGCTCCTCATAGTTCCACTCAAGAGAATATCTGATCTCTCCCCAGCGGAGGTTCATCAGTAAATGCTCAAGATGAGAGCCTTCTACTGAGAGTACCACCTGCACGGCAGAGCCCTGGCAAGCTACCCATGTTGTATTTAATATGCCAAAAACCAGTAGCAATTATGGACCTCATTCCCATGACCTGAAGGAATAGTTTGAGGCTCTTTGTGTTCCTGGAGTGAGCAGATGCCTTTTGGGCTACACTTGCTTGTGACAGGATTTGCGGAGATGTCTACTGGTGTCGCTCAAGCAAATAGATGAACAAAGGGAAGACAAGTGATACAAGTAATATATTATATATCACTGTCTTCCTGTTGTTCATCAATTTGCTGGAGTGGGCACCAGTAACATCTCCATAAGTCCTGTCACAAGCAAGTGTAGCCCAAAGGCATCTGCTTGCTCCAGGGACAGGAAGAGCCTCAAACCATTCTTCAGGTCATGGAATTGAGGTCCATAATTGTTACTAGGTAACAATTAAAACATAACAAATGAAACATGGGTAGCTTGCAAGGCTCTGCCATGTGCCATGTAGGTGGTATACTCTCAGTAGAAGGCTCTCATCTCGAGCATTTACTGATGAAACTTAAAAGGGAAAGATCAGGTTTTCTCTTGGATGGAGCTCTGAGGAACTATGGAGCCTGAATGTTGAGAAAGACTGACCACATGATATTATATCTATCTATCTATCTATCTATCTATCTATCTATCTATCTATCTATCTATCTATCTATCTATCTCTTCTCTATCTATCTATCTATCTATCTATCTATCTATCTATCTATCTATCTATCTCTATCTATCTATCTATCTATCTATCTATCTATCTATCTATTTTTTACATTACTGCATTAATAGCAGAGCCTTAAGCCAAAGGTGTGTGAGTTATGATTATGGGGGTGGATGCAGGGCTTTTAGCAATTGTATAGGTGACATGGGCCTGAGGGACTACATAGCACCTTTGTGTTCTGTACCCATGACTTCTTGCTATTTGAGTTTGCACTTCCTCCTGTTAAGAGCAGAGTCTGCCCATTCCTATGTTGGACTTAGCCATGTGCTGGAATTTGTCCACAGAAAGTGGCCTGACATGCAGGTGTCTACCAAAGTTTACATCATTGGGTGTTTCTGTTCTGACATGACCATGGCCACCTGTCCCTCATCCCTGAACACAGGAGCATAGGCAGTAGGGCACACACATCTGAACCTACACACAGCTCAGAACCAAGCTCACTTGGTCTGGTTCTCCCTTCTCCAACCTTCAGAAGCATATGTCAAGTATAAATGACTGTTGCTGTAAAGCACTTGTTCTGGAGTCATTTGTTATACAGCATGATGATGGCAATAGCTAGCTGAAACTGGGAAATGTGTGATTTTTTAAATAAGGGGATATATTTTTTAAAGTAATTTTGTTCTATGCCTGTGTGCAGTCATTTGCTGACTTCATGAATTTACAAATTGACTCTCTGAGCTCTGTCCCAATTTCCTTGACCTAGGAAGAGGCTACTAAGTACATTAGAGTGTCCCAAAAAGGTGCCTGTCTCTTTGGAGCACTCTAGTTGTCATGTATTAACTACCTGGAAGAATGACAAAGATGGGCCTTTTCCTGTAATTTACTTACAGTCCCTGCCAAGAGGCAGTGAGCTGTTTTTCAGTCTTTTTTCTTGTTAATGATTCAGTTCTTTCTGCAGGGCTCTGGGGATATGGTGAATTTAAATTGAGATACATAATGCAGCGAAAGGAACACAAAGTGAGAGTCGGTTGTGTGGAATACCTTGGAGAGAGCAACCTGGACTCAGAGTTTTCCAGATTGGAATATTTATAGTTTGGAGGATTTCTAAAGCATGACAAAAAGGGATAATTGCTTATGTTTCTTGAGTGATTTCTGTAGGCCTTTAAAAGTATTAACTCTTTCCAGTCTCTTAACAATGCTATAAAATTGTCACTCTTAATAGCCCCATTTAACAGATGAGGTCATTGGTGCTTAGCAAAATTAACTACATACCCCAGCATCTCTTATTTCATCAGTTGGAGGTTGAAGACAAGCTGTAAGGAGGTCCCAATTTGAATCACCCCATTATGGAGGCAATTTTTGGTTTCCTTTGAAACTTGCTCCTCAAGGACCACCTCTAAAGTCATATTGCTCAGCTATTCGGTTGGGGAGAGGCTGGTTCTGACGCTGTGGAGGGCCTTGGGGACCCAGTAAAATAGCTGACTTAGAGTGCATGGGCGCCGTGGATTCCTTTTAAGGCTCTTTTTCTAATTCCATTAACTTCCTAGTAGGATTGTTCCCACCAGAGGAAAAGTTTGAAGAAAAGTAAAAATATCCCGGAACAAAACTTGCAACTAGTTCAGAAAGCATATCTCGGTATAATTTATTTTTTTTATTTATTTTTTAAGTATTTTATTATACCACCGTGAGATATACAAATAAAAAGATATACAATTAAAAAGTTCATGTTTGGGTTTTGGTCATACAGTGTTCCAGCACCCGTCCCTCCACCAGTGCCCATCTCCTACCACCATTTTCTATGGAAAACTCCTTGTTAGAAAGAAAGATGGAACATTTTTCACCGGATGTAAATAGAGGTGCTTTCATGGGGCTACTGAACCAGGAGCAGGGGTGGGGCTGAAGCAAGAGATCTGTTCTCAGTTCATTCTGCTCTCCAGACTTCAGCCAGTAAAGTGGAGGGTGTTACAACAACTCCCTGATATAAAGGCTCATGTGTCACTCCATGATCTGGTCCCATCCTTACTAGTTCAGTTAGTCTGTTGACACTATAAGCGACTATCAACCTAATTTGCATCAATTGCTATTTAAAATTCTCATGAGTTCCTGGGTCCTTAGTTCATTCTGCTGATCTTGATAGATCTGGAGGCGGGAGGAATCTCCCTTGGTCTTGGGTGGGACTCACTTGGAAGTCTGGCAGTTTGCTGACCACTCACTAGGATGGCTAGAATTGGGATGGTTGGTTCTCTAGTAAGTAGCTCAGACCGTTCTCATGGTCTCAGAGAGGAGCAGGAAAAGAATGGAAATGCACAACTACAAGTGCATGCATTTGTGACCAAAGCAAATAAAATGGCTCACCCAGTCATAGTGGGAAGAAGTGCAGTGGCACGATTAAAGTCACAATGAAAGGAAATTAAGATTCACAGGGTGAGAATTTTGTAGATTTTTCTCTAGAATGAAAATGACTCTTCGTTGAGGGGGCGGTGACATCTCTATTGTAGCACATAGTAAATTGTGTTATTTCTTCTTTGAAATTCTCCCTCTCCCATTAATTAATGTATTCCATGAAGGAGGAGTACAATGTCTTATACATCTTGGATCCCCAGAGCTGATCTCCTTGTGAACAGTTGATGGTGAATAACTGAATAATCAGGAGGTGAGAATGTAGAACAGGAATGTGTCTTAGTAGTCAGCTAGTTAAACCTTCGTTTCAGATGGGAAAGTGGAGACCCAGGGGGATACATAGTGTGACCACACTAGAACCAGTGAGTCCTGGGTTGCTTGTCACAACATCTGTCTCAGAGTCTGAGGTCACCATGTCTGGACAGAGTTCCTCTTGACCCTAAGCTCTCTAGGCACAGGGCCCATCCCTTCATTGCTCACTAATGAATCTATAGGGCCAAGCAGTGTTTGTGAATGAGTAAAGAGCATTTCTTTCACTCCTCCATCCTCAGTGTCCATCAAAGATAATCAATAGCAGTATTTACTGGATGTAACTTTTGTCTCCCTTCACCCTACCATGATATAATCTCTCATCTATTTGTTTCCTGATATATTGTGGAATAAAGCTGTGAGCTGTTATATTTAGGAATTTCAGGAAAATGATGTGGACAAGACCCTTGTCTCTAGTAAAGAGTGGACTCTTCTGTGTAGGATTCCATCGATTACCTGTTGGGTAGTGTCGTCCGCTGCAGGATTGCAAATGTGAAAAGGATTCCATACACAGTACTCAATTTACAGTCCCCTGTGTATTTTTTTGCTTTGTAAATATATAACATGATGATATTCTGGTCACTTGTGAAAGTCACAGCTGGATGTGCTAACATTCCATCAGGCCCTACCTCCACCCCAGCATTGTTTCAAGGGGATTGAACCTAAGACCTTGCACATGCAAGGCATATGCTTTACGACTTGAACCCTAGTCCCCAGCATACACCCTACTGTCACAATGGAGGTTCCATTTGTCCAGAATGTATTTAGAGTCTTCATTTTCCCACCTCTATTTGGGAGCATCCCTAAAGTCCATCAACATGTAGTAGTCTGTAAATATATCCATGTCATGAATTCATATCCTGCATGCTTTGGAATGGTGTCATATACATGTTACTCAACCAAAGAATGTACTAAGACATTAATTTTTCAAAATTTTATTTGAACACTGATTTACAACATTATTTGCAATACATTGTTTCAGGTATTCAGTATTCCAACACCAGTCCCATTACCAATGTGCTCTTGCTGCCACCAAAGTCCCCATTTCCCATTCATCCCCAAGCCTGTTCTCTTAGAAGGCACTAATTAATTTACTTTATATTGCTTATTACAATGTATACCTCATAATGGTGTTGTTAAAATAATAACCTTTATACTTGAGCTGTTATGTGCAAATTGAGCCATCTGTGTTATTGCATTTACTTATTGAACTGAGTGGGCTTGATGAAGTTATTTGTCTTAATTTGTTACAGACATTCAATATTCAGCCCCAATCCCACCACCATTGTAAATTTACACCACCATTTTCCAATTTTCCCAACCATCCTTTAAGCCCGCCCCTATAGCAGACTATCAATATTTTATTTTGCTTCTTGTTATAGATAATTTGCTAAAAATGCTCAAGAAGTCAATTTAGAAATTTAAGATTTACAGTCCCCTGTGTATTTTTTTCTGTCTTAATAATGTAAAGATTATTATTCTGCCTTTATATTGAAGATTGTACAGTTTCACCCAGAAGCATTATGCCCTTTGTATAAGAAATTACTAGTATGTTGTTATAGGATAGGCATTGTGTTTTTTTTTAATTAAACATTTTATTTTACCTCTGTGAGATATACAATTACAACGTTGTTCATGTTTGGAGATTTCGGTCACATAGTGTTCTAGCACCCACCCTCCACCAGTGCCCATTTCCCGCCACCAATGTCCCCAATTCCCTCCCCCTTCCCATAGCCTGCCTAAATAGCAGGTTCTTTATCTCTTTGGAATGAGTTCATTTTTCATGAACATAGTTTTCCTGAGATTCAGCTGTAGACCTATCTTTCCACATTCTCGGTCGAAGTCAGCTAGCATTTGTGCCGCTTGGCTAATGTTTGGTGTTATTAGAACCAAACATTAGAACCAACCAAATATTAGAACCAAAAATTAGAACCAAACATCAGCGAGCGGAGGTGGTGTAGTCTATATTAATAGAATTCTATAATAGAATTTCTATAAATATCCCTTCATAGTCTATATTAATAGAATTCTAAACCCTAGAATATATTTGGAAAGCAAATTATTACATCATTAGAGACTCTTCAGAGAAGACAGCAACATCTTCATTCTACATATTAATCAAACCATTGTTTGTCCCTTTCCAGTTAAACCCCATAACTGGCATTTCTTTTACCCTGTATAACTGTTTTTTTTAGCTGAAAATAATACATAAAGTAATCGTTTGGGAAATTTCTGGAAGTAGCTTTTGTGGGTCTTTTTTCATGTAAGCAGGAGGGTATTCATGCTCTTATATTTTTGTTTGTGTTTTTTTTATAGTCTTAAGACGAGTTTTATTTTGAAATAGTAAAATTTATGCTGAATATTAATTTCAAACATATTCCTAAATAGATTTCTCAGTTTGAATCTCGAAACCCTAGAGTGCAGTTAAGAGGGGGGAAAAAAATCTCCATGTAACATAGAAAGCCGTAAGATCTTCCAGACTTACTTTGTGTTTCTACTCTACTGGTCTCTTAGAAGATGTTGCAGATGACTGACATGAAGTGGGGAGAAGAGAGTTAGTAATCTCTTAAGATTAAGATTAAGTAAGAGGGAGTTACCACCTTCCCTGTTATCTGTCATTGTTCTTTTTTATGTGTCATTTTTTTAACATTTTATTATACCACCGTGAGATATACAATTACAACGTTGTTCACGCTTGGGGGTTTCGGGTCACACATCCAGCACCCCGCCCTCCACCAGTGCCCCTCAACCACCACCCATGTCTCCAATTCCCCTCCCCTCTCACGTCCTGCCTAAATGGCAGGTTCTTTTATCTCCTTTCTCTCTCCCTCTCTCTCTCTCCTCCTTCTCCTACACATTGTGGGTTGCACTACGCACACTTAGAAGCCATCATTTGCATTTTTTGTCTGTATTTAATGCTCAGTTCTATGTTGGTATCAGACCTTTTGACATTAATTCACACATGTTCCCTTCTCTATCTTACCTAACCTCTGACTCCCACGCGCTGTGGCAATTTCCACTTTTGGTAAGACCACCTGGTATATTTATGTCATGCAAATAAATGCAGTCATTCTATGTCTCTCTTTCCTTCTGACTAATTTCACTCAACATGATTCTTTCCATGTCCATCCATTTATAGGCAAATTTTATAACTTCATTTTTTCTGACAGCTGCATAGTATTCCATTGTGTAGATGTACCACAAGTTTCTTTATCCAGTCATCAGTTCTCCGGCATACTGGTTGTTTCCAGGTTCTGGCTATTGTGAATAGTGCTGCTATGAAAATAAAAGTGTGGGTTGTGTTTCTGCTGTGTGTTTTTGGCTTCCCAGGGTATATTCCCAGGAGTGGTATGGCTGGGTCAAAGGGGAGCTCAATTTCTAGTCTTTGGAGGAATGTCCATATACAACAGGTAAATATTCTTTTGGCTATTTGAGCCTTTGCTTTGTATAAGTTGACAAACAGCTTTCCATTGGGGGAGAGATGGCAAAATAAAGCAATGCAATTATATATTCGTGAGAATAAAGCATCTTAAAGATTGGAGGAAAAACTGAAAAGAATGAACTCTAAAAATGTTTCCCCTCTAATAAAATAACTATAAAATACAAATGTCTTTGTTTTCCTTTCAGGAAAGTGTCTTTTTTAATATTTTTTAAATTTTATATTATTTATTTATTTTTAAATTTTTTGCATACCACCATGAGACATACAATTACAAAGGTGTTCATAATTGGTTCTTGGTAATACAGTATTCCAGCACCCATCCCTCCACCAGTGCCCCATTTCCACCACCAATGTACCCCACCCCTCCCACCCACCCCCATGCTGCCTCAATAGCAGGTACCCCAGTTTCCTCTCTTTCTCTCTCTGTCTATCTCTGTCTCTGCATCTCTCTCCCTCTTGTTTTACACGTTGTGGCTAGCCCTGCAGATATTTAGAGTTTATCACTTAAGTCTCTTTGTGTATATTCAATGGTGAGTTTTAATCTACCGTTACCATTTCCCACATTTAGTAAAACACTGGTATCTATTTATGTCCTATTAATGAATGCAGTCATTCTATATCTGTCCTTTTACTTCTGACTAATTTCACTCAGCATGATAGTCTCCATGTCCATCCATTTGTAGGTAAATTTCATAATTTTGTCTTTTCTGACAGCTGCATAGTATTCCATAGTGTAGATGAACCACAGTTTCTTTAGCCAGTCCTCTATTCTCGGGCATTTAGGTTGTTTCCAGATTCTAGCTATAGTGAATAGTGCAGAGATGAATAAAGAAGTACGAATAGTGTTTCTGCTATGTGTTTTTCGGTCTCTCGGGTATATTCCCAGGAGTGCTATTGCTGGATCAAATGGGAGCTCAATATCTAGTTTTCGGAGGAATGCCCATATTGTTTTCCAAAAGGGCTGGACCAGTCGGCACTCCCACCAACAGTGGATGAGAGTCCCTTTTTCCCCACATCCACACCAGCACTGGTTGTTCTTGCTGTTTTGGATGTGTGCCAGTCTCTGTGTTGTGAGATGGTACCTCATTGTTGTTTTGATTTGCATCTCTCTGATGATTAAAGATGAAGAGCACTTTTTCATATGCCTTTTGGCCATTCGAATTTCTTCTTTTTTGGAAGCTTCTGTTCATTTCTTCTCCCCCATTTTTTTGAGGGGGTTGGCTGTTTTTTTTCTTGTGAAGTGCTTCCAATGCCTGATATATCCTGGATATTAACCCCTTGTCAGATGGGTATTGGGTGAATATCCTTTCCCACTCTGTGGATTGTCTTTGCATCTTGGTCACCATTTCTTTTGAGGTGCAGAAGCTTTTCAATTTTATATAATCCCATTTGTTTATCTTTGCTTCCATTTGCTTGGTCACTGGTGTGTCGTCTTTAAAAAATACTTTTAGTTTCGATGTCGTAGAGCTTTCTCCTATGTTTTCTTCAATGCAACTTATAGATTCATGTCTGATGTTGAGATCTAGAATCCATTTTGATCTGACTTTTGTGCATGGCATTAAAAGGAGGTCTAAGTTCATTTTTTTACCACGTAGCTGCCCAGTTTTCCCAGCACCATTTGTTGAAGAGGCTTTCTTTGCTCCACTTAATATTTTTTGCTCCTTTATCGAAGATTAAGTGGTTGTATATTTGAGAGTGTGTTTCAGGATATTCAGTTCTATTCCATAGGTCTACGGGTCTGTCTCTATACCAATACCACACTGTCTTAATTACAACTGCTCTGTAGTAGAGCTTGAGGTTGGGGAAAGTGATACCTCCCATCTTCTTTTCCCCCAGGATTGCTTTAGCTATTCGTGGGGTTTTATTCCATACAAATTTCAGGAGTGTTTGTTCAATTTCTTAGAAGAACATCATGGGTATCTTTATAGGGACCGCATTGAATCTGTATAAAGCTCTAGGGAGTATTACCATTTTGATAATGTTAATCCTTCCAATCCATGAGCAGGGGATGTGTCTCCATTTCCTCAGGTCTTCTTTTATTTCCTGAAGTAACGTTTTGTAGTTTTCTTTGTAGAGATCCTTTACATTCTTTGTCAAACTGATTCCTAGGTATTTTATTTTCTGCGCGCAATTGTGAATAGGATAGTTTCTTTAATGTCCCTTTCTTCTCTTTCGCTGTTTGCATATAGGAAGGCCATTGACTTTTTGGGTATTGATTTTTTTACCCTGCCACTCTACTATAGGAATGTATTATTTCTAGGAGGCTCTTGGTAGAGAGTTTTGGGTTTTCCAAGTATAATATCACGTCATCTGCAAATAGTGACAACTTGGCTTCTTCCCTTCCTATCTGGATGCCCTTAATGTCTTTTTTCTTCCCTGATTGCTATGGCAAGTGCTTCCAATACTATATTGAATAGAAGTGGTGAGAGTGGGCAGCCTTGTCTTGTCCCTGATCTTAAGGGGAAGGCTTTCAGTTTTTCCCCCATTGAGAATGATGCTCGCTGTGGGCTTGTAGTAGATGGCTTGGATTATCTTGAGGAAGGTTCCTTCAATCCCCATTTTACGGAGAGCTTTTATCATGAATGGGTGTTGAATCTTCTCAAATGCCTTTTCTGCATCTATTGATATGATCATATGGTTTTTATTTTTCTTTTTGTTGATATGATGTATTATGTTGATTGACTTCAGGGATGTTGAACCATTCTTGCATTCCTGGGATGAATCCCACTTGGTCATGGTGTATAATCTTTTTGATGACTCTTTGGATTCTATTTGCTAGTATTTTGTTGAAGATCTTAGCATCTGTATTCATCAGGGAGATTGGTCTGTATTTTTCCTTTTTTTGTGACATCTCTGTCTGCTTTGGGTATCAGGGTGATATGTGCCTCGTAAAAAGCTATTTGGGAGTGTTTCTGTTTCTTCAATTTGCTGGAAGGCTTAAAAAGAATTGGGAGTAGGTCCTCTTGAAAGGTTTTGTAGAATTCACTGGTGAATCCATCTGGACTTGGGCTTTTGTGTTTGGGGAGACTTTTTGATTACTGATTCTGTCTCCTCGATGGAGATAGGTTTGTTGAGGTATTCCATCTTCTTGTTGCAGACTTGGGAGGCTATAGGAATTCAGGAATTTTCCATTTCTTCTAGGCTCTCTTGTTTAATGGCATACAGGCTCTCATAGTAATCTCTGATGATCTTTTGAATTTCTGTGGTTTCTGTTGTGATGTCCCTGTTTTCATTTCTGATTCTATTTATTTGGGTTCTCTCTTTTCCTTTTCTTACAAGTCTTGCAAGTGGTTTGTCAATCTTGTTCAGTTTTTCAAAGAACCAGCTTTTGGTTTCGTTGATCTTCTGGATTGTTTTTTGACATTCCATCTCATTGATTTCTGCTCTAAGTTTTATTATTTCTTTCTTTCTGCTTGTGTTGAGCTCCTTTTGTTGATCACCTCTAAGATCTTAATTTGTGAGGTCAGACTGTTTTGTGATGGCCTTTTCTTCTTTTCTGATGAATGCTTGAAGAGCTATGAAGCTTGCCTCGTAACACTGCTTTTGCTGTATCCCCCAAGTTCTGGTAATTCGTGTCTTCAGTCTCATTTATTTCCAGGAATCTTTGGATTTCCTCTTTGATTTCTTTTATGACTTGCTGGTTGTTCAGCAGTGAGCTGTTTAGTTTCCAGGTTCTTGGTATTGGTCTCCGTTTTTGTGTACAATTACCTTCTATTTTCAGTGCATCATGTTCTGAAAAAAATAGTTGGCACAATTTTTATCTTCTTGATTTTATGGAGGTATGATTTATGGCTCAACCTGTGATCTATTTTGGATTATGTCCCATGTGCACTGGAGAAGAAAATGTATTCAGCTTTTTTGGGGATGAAATGCCCTGTATATGTCTACCAGCCCTCTCTCTTCCATCTCTTCTTTTAGGGCCAGTATTTCCTTGGTAAGTTTCAATCTTGTTGATCTTTCCAGGGTTGATAGAGCAGTGTTGAAGTCTCCAACTGCAATTATGTTGCTGTCAATGTCTTCTTTGAAGTCTATTAGTAGTTGTTTTAGGTATTTTGCTGGGCCCTCGCTGGGCCCTCACGTTTAATAGCATGATTTCTTCCTGATATACGCATCCCTTGCCTATTAAGAAGTGACCTTCATTGTTCCTTCTGAGCTTCTTTAGCCTGAAGTCTATGTTGTCGGATACCAGTATGGCTACCCCAGCCTTTTTGGATGGGTTGTTTGGAGTGAAGGATTGTTTTCCAGCCTTTTATTTTGAGCCTGTCTTTGCTCCGATTGTTCAGGTGTGTTTCTTGAAGGCAGCAGAATGTCGGATTCAATTTTTTTGATCCATTTTGCCACTCTGTGTCTCTTAACTGGTGCATTTAGATCATTGCCATTCAGAGATTATTGTCATGGGATTTTGTGCCATCTTTCTGTATAGGTTGGTTGTTCTTTTTGGGTTATGTCTCGTCTTATAGTAGGTCTTTCCTTTTTAAGGTTGGTTTTGATTTACAAAGTTCCTAAGTTGTTGTTTATCCAAGAAGTTGTATATCTGTCCTTCAAATCTGAGTGAGAGTTTAGCTGGATAAAGAATTCTTGCTGAGGCATTCATTTCATTAAGATTTTTTACTATATCCCACCACTGCCTTCAGGCTTGGAGGGTGTCTTCTGAGAAGTCTGCTGAAAGTTGAATGGATGTTCCTTTGTATACAATTTCCTTCTTTGATCTTGCTGCCTCAAGAATTATGTCTCTGTCTATGGCATCCATTACTTTGACTAAGTTGTGTCTTGGGGTCTTTCTATTGGGGTCTCTTCTTGCTGGTATACTTCGGGCTTCTTGGATCTGGATGCCTTCGCTCCTTTAACTCGGGGAACTTTTCAGCCAAGATGTTTTTAATTGTTTTAATTTCCTTGGGGTTACTTTCCTGTTCATTTGGGACTCCAATGATTCTTATGTTGTTCCGTCTGGCTTCATCCCATTGTTCTCTGTTCTGTTGCTGATCCATTTTCCGGTCTTTTTTTCTATCTTATGTAGTCCTCTGAGTGCTTTCTGAAGCTAATCTTCAGTCTCACTGATTCTCTCTTCCGCTGCTGTCATCCTACTGTTGAGAGCCCCCTATTGTGTTTTTCATTTCATCTACTGAGTTTTTAAGCGATATTTCTATTTGCATGGTTCCTCATTTCTGCCCTCATTTCCTCCCATAATTTATTGACTGCCCTTTCAACTGCTTCGTTTATGTTCTCCTGTATTTTATTGGACATCTGCTCCATTTTTTCGTTGAGCTCCTTAAACATCCTACCAGTTTCTTCTCTAAATTCATTGTCAGAGAGATCATGCACATCTGCATTCTTTCTTGAGTCTTCAGGGCTGATTCCTTCATCTGTTCTTCGAATTGGGGATCTGCGTTGTTTCCCCATGGTGTTGCGTGTGTTCAGGGATATATTCCTCTAGAGTACTGTTTCTTTTTTCTTGAGGGTATTACCTTCCCTTGGTGTTAAATTTCCTAGTTTTTGTATTAATAAGCGGCCGCATGAGTGGCCGCCTGCCTGGCCAGCCGCACACCCCAGGGAGAATACCTGAGGCAGAGACAGGCCAGTGTGAGAATTCAAAATGTCCGTTTACTTCTGCTTCCTTGCTGACTTCTAGGGTCTGTAGTTCCACCTTCTGCCAAGGCCTGGGGCTCTACCA